>OY723307.1:0-78047 GCA_963210315.1 Rhynchopus euleeides | reverse complement strand
ACTCCAGCGCTGTGAACAGGCAGTCTTTGGGTCAGGCGGGTGTCAGCATCCTTCAACCTCACTCAGGTTACTCCTATCTGTCCCCTATCGCCAGGCTTGCTGCGAGTTGCCAAAAGCGGATGAGTTTGCGGATCGCAGGCAGAGAGGCCAGAAGAGGAATGTCCAACCTCAACAGGGTCGTTATCCCCAGTCGAGTGGTTTCCGCAACCGAGCGGTCCATCCCTCCAAACCACACGACATGGGGGCCTTTTCGGGTCCACTGGATGCTGCTGACATCGCAAATAGAATGACCTCGACCTGTCCAGTCCTGTCAAGAAGTATTTTTAGTATCTCTCTTGTCAAGAAATCTTTGTCCGAAAACACTTCGGAGAAAGATCCTTGACTTTGAAACAAAGTATTGAACAAAAGAATGTTTTAAAATTTTTCGCGAAGCGCGATTTTCGTCTTAAAACTTAAAATTATCTTAAAATTTATCGCGTTCGAAACTTTTCTGTGGCACTGTATATACTCTTGTATTTGCATACTAGAAATGTGGCCTCCGGGTGGGCCCTCATGGAGGCAGCGGCGCCGAAGAGACAATACGAGCGTCCTCTTGGCCTTTCCCACCCCGAGGCGACTCCCACTCGACCGTGACGACTCCAGACAGGAGGCCCACAGGCCTGGGGGAGGTCATTGGAAGCACAAAATATGATGAAAACCCCACAAAAGTTCTTCAAAAGTCTAGTATGCAAATACAAGAGTATACTCTTGTATTTGCTCGGTGAACTTTTTAAAATCGCGATTTCTGGAGTACTCTTGTATTAGCATATATACCCTTGTATTTGCATATACCACGGTTGGCAATTGATCCAAATGTGGATCAATTGGTCCAAAATTATCAACTCGATTATCAAGGATTACCAACGAAAACAATCCTTGATCCGTTGGTAATCCTTGGTACCTGGGACCCCCCGTGTATAAGTCCCCCCCCCTTACCCCCGTGTTTAAGTCCCCCCCTGGGGGTCTGGCAGGGGGGGGACTTAAACACAGGGGGACCTAAACACGGGGGTGGGCTGGTCTGGAGGGTCATCAGGTGGCCCCTAGGCCCTCCAGGTGCTGTCAGAGTCGAAAAGTGGGGTGCCAAAAGTCCATCCGGACCGGAATTACCCCCCTACGACAGCAGAGGAAGAGGTCTTCTTGGTCTCCACTGTGCCACCCCCGTGTTTAAGCCCCCCCTGTGTTTAGGTCCGCCCCCCCCGTGTTTAAGTCCCCCCCGGCCGAAAATCGCCTCCAGGGGGGGACTTAAACACGGGGGGTCCCAGGTAATTGGTAATCAATTATCAATCAAATCAGTTCCCTGCTGAGCCCCCACATGGTATGCGGGGATGTGAATCCCTCAGGGAGCAGCGCCCCTGCCACAAGCAGAGCTGGATGGTATGGCTCGATGTAAAGTTGGAAAAAAGGAGGCCAAGAACCGCTCCGGAATTGATCACCCGGAGTCCTTAGATCCTGTGAGTACGCTGACGAGTTGCAACACAGGGGAGGGATCCGTACGGAAGGCAACGAAATTGGTTCTGACCTATCCTCCAACTGAGCTGAAGTATCCTCATCCCCCTACCCCAGTACTCCTCTTCAAGTAAGTATGTTTACTTTTCCTTTGAGTAAGAAGCATCTTGCGCCTTTCTCCGCGAGGTCATCCACATTTGTTGACGGACAGAGCTTGACTCGGACAAAACAGAACAGTGCACACTAAGGGATGGGCCGAGTGAGTGCGTGACATGGGAATGGTGCCCCGCCGTGGTCGCCCCAGGCCTGACGCGGCCCGAGTGCTATCATCTACAGCATAAGTGCCCTACAGAGGACTTGAACCTCACCGTGTGTGTTGCCCGCCCTCAAGGGGCGGCAGATTGCAAAACAAAATGACCACCATCGACAACAAAACAAAAAAGCACAATACACCGGAGCGCATTAAAAAATATCAGTTCCCTCACAAATCCTGAGGGGAGCTGACCCAGACGGCCACCCTCAATGGGTAGTGAAAATGGGCACCATATGGGCAAAATGACACCATCACGGTTCTCACAGAGCCCAAATATGCCAGGAAACGGGTTTTCGGAGCAACCGATTCTGGGGTCCAGCCGGGTGCTGCAGGATAGGGTCAACTGAGGAGGCTGGAGGGAATCTGACCACCTCAAACCCTGTTGGGGACCGAAAAACTCAACTCCCAGGCCAAAATGGCCCGACCACGGCCTTGTCCGTCCCATCCTTGGCGAGGATGAGCAAAAAAACGGGTAACGAGGCGGCCGGAATTCTGCAAACCTTGCCTCCTAGCGTCTCTTCCACCACTTGATAATCGGCCAACAATCCTTGATAATCCATTATCAAATTTTGGTAATCGGCCAACAATCGGCCAACAATCCTTGGTAATCTTGGTAATTTCCCGAGCATTACCAAATTTTGGTAATACTTGGTATTGGTAACCAATTGCCAACCGTGATATACTCTTGTATTTGCCCCCCCCCCCCTAGGGGGGGTCAAATGGGGGTGACAAACACGATTTTTCAAAAAACCGGCGCAGAGGCCCCAAAGCCCCCGTAAACCCTCCAAACCCCCCCAGATCGGTCCGGAAACCCATCGAACCCCACTTTTCCACCATTCCGGGCACCTCAGGTGCCCGAATTGGGGTACCTAAATTTTGTGCCACCGTTTGGTACCGTACAGTGCCACTGTGTGGGAGGTTGGAAAAGAAAATGCCCCAACACACCACATCTGAGGGTTGCAATGCATGTTGCTTGCCAACCACGTCATCCGGTGGGTGTCAGGCGCTATGTAGGTGGCATTAGCCAGGTCTTCGATGTGTTCTGGCTTGTATATGTACCTCCCTGCCTGCGGCACAGGCACTGCCTTTGTCCCCCACACCAGCCACAGAGAGCGTATTGTACTCGGTCCACGGTTGCTGATTCATTGTGATGCGTTGTATCCTCGAGTGAACGTCACACACTAGTGGCACCACCACCCGCCATCCGAGAGCTGTATTGACTTTGCGCGCTTCCGTTGTATTCACCTCGCCACGCATATTGCACCGTTCAGTACCAGTGCTCTTGGGCCAGGCAAAGTAGACCGCAGCAACTACCAATTCTGGCACAATGGGTACCACGACAGCGCACTTCGTGTGTTCCCGGAATGTACAGCTCGTGTTGCAACAGTCGTTGTCAACACATCCCGGTTGTGGAGCACTGCTGCACAGGAATCACACGACCATCTGGACTGTTCCGTACCTACAGGCAGCCTCCCGGTGCATGGTGGCAGGGAGGTATATATACAAGCCAGAACACATCGAAGACCTGGCTAATGCCACCTACATAGCGCCTGACACCCACCGGATGACGTGGTTGGCAAGCAACATGCATTGCAACCCTCAGATGTGGTGTGTTGGGGCATTTTCTTTTCCAACCTCCCACACAGTGGCACTGTACGGTACCAAACGGTGGCACAAAATTTAGGTACCCCAATTCGGGCACCTGAGGTGCCCGGAATGGTGGAAAAGTGGGGTTCGATGGGTTTCCGGACCGATCTGGGGGGGTTTGGAGGGTTTACGGGGGCTTTGGGGCCTCTGCGCCGGTTTTTTGAAAAATCGTGTTTGTCCACGTAAAAGGGTGGCATTTGACCCCCCCTACCCCCCCCCCCCCAGCAAATAATAATAGTGGAGTGCACGATTATTTGCCCCCCCCCCCCCCCCAGTAACCACTATATACAAGCAGAACACACAAGGGTGTGTGCAGACCGCAGGAAAACTGTGGGTGGGATGGGGTCGAGTGCGAGTGTGGAGGAGCACGGGCGGGGATGGTGGGGCAGCACACGCGCTGTGAAGGAGGCACTGGAGAGCGGGACGTGGCGGCAGCTGCTGGAGATGCACAAAGCGGACATGAACGCGGCGGACCCACACACCGGGCGGACGCTGCTGCACGAGGTGTTGCAGCCCGGGTGCAGGGGGGTTCCCGCTGCTGCCGAAGCAGTCAAGTTTCTGGTGCAGTGCGGGGCAGCCAGCGTTCCAGACGGCGAGGGGCGCACACCGGTGTGGTACGCGCTGCAGCACCGTGATGGCAGCACACGCGGTGCGCTGCTGGCGGCGCTCGCCGAGCAAGTGGGGAAGATGCAGACGGAGGTGGTCAGCAGACTGCGGCACTTCCTCACATACGAGTGGCCGCCCTTGAGGGCACGTGTTCCCACTGTTGCTACTGCAGCCCACACTGCATCGGCTGGACTCCCGCAGTCGCAGGCTCAGCCACCGCCACAGGAGCCCCGCACAGACAAACCCACCGACAAGGACAAGACGAGCGAGCGGCTGGAGAACCACGTGGATGGGCGGAAGATCTGCTTCACGCGCAAGGGCGCGGGGTGCGAGACACCACTGCTGGAGTGGTTGGTGAAGCTGCTGGCGGTGCAGCCGGATCTCGGGTACCGGGCAAAGCACGTGGACAGCATGCTGCTGGGGCTGCGGTTTGTTGTGCAGCGGGTGCTGCAGCGTGTGGAGAATGCGCCAGACGAGATCGAGGACTGGATGGCGGTGGGCGACTGGTTCGAGCATCTGTGCGCAGGCTACCTCTTCACCTGCGACTGCGTGGACTACGAAGTCAACAGTGAGACGTGCGATCTCGTGTGCAAGGCAGACGGTGCACCCATCGTCAAGGAGTACCACAAGAACTTCAGCGACGTGGCTGTGCTGGGGAACCACGGGGCGGGCTACGTGCGCCCGGCACTGTACTTCGGGATGAACCAAGCGATGCGGACAATTGGGCTGTCGAAGGAAGCGCGTGAGTCTGCGGCAGGCAGCGTGTTCGAGCTTGATCCTGCACCGGCACAGCTGCACGTGATTGCGACATTCCAGCCGCTGATTGCGAAGCTGACGCGGCTGATCCGGAGCCGGCGGCCGAGCCTGACCACAGTGTTCCGCGGGATCAACGTGAACGTGTCGGCGCAGTACAAGGTGGGGACGTCGGTGGTGTGGAACGCCTTCACGTCGACGACGGAGGAGCAGGGTGTGGCGAAGGACTTCATGTACGGGAAGGCGGGGACGTTCTTTGTGATTGTGGCGAAGCAGGGTGCGGCGGAGGTGGGGTTCGCAAGCGTGTTCCCGCAGGAGGCGGAGCTGCTGTACGACAGCAACATCGAGTTCCGAGTGCAGTGGAAGCTGTCTCCGACGCTGCTGCGCATGGTGGGGCAGCCCTTCGATGTGATTGTGATGCAGGAGGTGGCTGCGCATGACGAGAAGAACGACAGCAATAACGACGCCGGCGACTACTCTGTGGCGGACCAGGTTGAGGCGGTGCGGAAGGTGCTGCAACACACGGCGTCGCTCTTTGCGGAGTTCCTGGACGGCTACGTGGAGGGCAGGGTCGGGGACGATGCACATGTGGCGGAGTCGGAGACGAGGATGCTGCTGCACGAGGTGGACGAGTGGCTGGCGACAGACGGGCACGGGGAGGAGGGGGTGGGGGAAGGGGCGAGGGGGACGGGGCGGCACCCGCTGTGCCTGGTCGGGGACGGAGGCACCGGGAAGACATCTGCGGCGGTTGCGGTTCTGTGCCACCTGCTGCAGGAGAAGAAGGAGGAGGATGCAGGCGTGGTTGCGGGGCGGAGAAAGAAGCCCGTGTTCCCTGTCTTTGTGGCGCTGCCGTCGATTGGTGCGTCCACCTTCACAACACACGGCGGGATCGACGAGTTCATCGAGAAGTCGTTCGGGCTGGAGGAGGCTGCGTTGGAGCACCTCAGCAATGTCTACGACGTTGTGGTGATCCTGGACTCACTGGACGAGGTGGGGCTGACGCAGAAGGATTTGGGGGACGCGTACAAGGCAAGTGGCGGGCAAGGGGTGCTGCGGCTGCACCCGTGGTGTGCGAAGCAGTGCAGTGTGATCGTGACGACGCGCGGTGAGTACCTGAAGAGCGTGGATCACACACCGTCGCAAATCTGTGGGGACGGGACGAGGTCGCTGTACATGCAGCCGTTCACACAGGCAGACGCGGTGGCGTACGTCAGCAAGGTGCGTGTGGCACAAGTGGCGAAGGCGGAGCAGCAGCGCACAGTCGCAGACGCTGAGGTGGCGGTGCTGTCGCAGCTGCGCAACCCGTTCCTGCTTCACATGGCGTGTTACGCGCAGCGCGAGCTGTCATCGTGCAGCGGACAGGTGCATCAGTGCCTGAGTGATGTCGCGGTGTACGAGGCGTACCTGCAGAAGCACGTGGAGGTAGGGTTGCGTCAGGGGTCTGTTGGAGCGGCGCGCGTGGAGGAGGTGCTGCGGGTGGGCGAACTGATTGCGTGCGCGATGCTGCAGGCACAGATGTGGCAGGGAGCACTGGGCACAGAGCGGGCGCGCCTGTTGGAGGAGGACGGGGTGGACCATGCAAGGACAGACGAGGCGTTCCGGGTCCTCCCGTTTCGTGTGGAGAGCTTCCACGACGACAGCAGCGCGTTTGCATTCCGTCACAAGACGCTTGGGGAGTTCCTTGTGGCGCGGCGCCTGGCACGGAAAGGTGCTGTGGCCGACACGCTTGGGTGCAAAGTGCGCAGGGCCTTCAGCAAGGATGCGCCGAATGTGCTGGAGTACTTTGCGGACACGGTGCTCTCACGTGGGGGCGACGAGCGCGACACAACGGTGGTGACCGAGCTGCTGCCACTGGTCCTGGCGACCCGCGACACTGGTGATGACGCAGTATCACTGGCGTCTGCTTCCAATGCCATGGCACTCGCCGCACGCGCGCGGTTTGCGTTCAGGTGCGACCTCACTGGTGTGCTTGTGCAGGACAGCGACCTGCGCCACGCACGCCTGGGTGGGACTGTGCTGACGGAGAGCCGCTTCCACAACTGCTGGCTGGAGCACGCAATGATCTGGGAGGGCAATCTCACAGACTCTGACTGGAAGGGCTCCTCCTTCGGTGCCCCGCTCCCGCCTCTGTTGGGTCACACCTCTCGTGTCTGCTCCGTGACTGTCACACCAGACGGATTGAAGCTCATCTCAGGATCTGGCGACAAGAGCGTCCGTGTCTGGGATACATCAACGGGGAAAGAGCTGCAGAAGCTGGAAGGCCACACCGACGAAGTTAACTCCGTGACTGTCACACCAGACGGATTGAAGATCATCTCAGGATCTGATGACAACAGCGTTCGTGTCTGGGATGCATCAACAGGGAAAGAGCTGCAGAGTCTTGAAGGCCACACCGCTCGTGTCTACTCCGTGACTGTCACACCAGACGGATTGAAGATCATCTCAGGATCTGCCGACAACAGTGTTCGTGTCTGGGATACAGCAACAGGGAAGGAGCTACAGAACCTTGAAGGCCACACCTCGTGGGTGCGCTCCGTGACTGTCACACCAGACGGATCGAAGATTATCTCGGGATCTGATGACAAGACCGTTCGTGTCTGGGATACATCAACGGGGAAGGAGCTGCAGAAGCTTGAAGGCCACACCTCTCCTGTCTACTCCGTGACTGTCACGCCAGACGGATCGAAGATCATCTCAGGATCTGGCGACAACAGCGTCCGTGTCTGGGAGACATCAATGGGGAAGGAGCTGCAGAAGCTTGAAGGCCACACCGCGTGGGTGCGCTCCGTGACTGTCACACCAGACGGATTGAAGATCATCTCAGGATCTGGCGACAAGAGCGTTTGTGTCTGGGATACATCAACAGGCAAGGAGCTGCAGAGTCTTGAAGGCCACACCTCTCCTATCTACTCCGTGACAGTCACACCAGACGGATCGAAGATCATCTCAGGATCTGGCGACAACAGCGTTTGTGTCTGGGATACATCAACAGGGAAGGAGCTGCAGAAGCTGGAAGGCCACACCGCTCGTGTCTACTCCGTGACCGTCGCACCAGACGGATTGAAGATCATCTCAGGATCTGATGACAACAGTGTTCGTGTCTGGGATACATCAACGGGGAAGGAGCTGCAGAAGCTTGAAGGCCACACCTCTCCTGTCTACTCCGTGACAGTCACACCAGACGGATCGAAGATCATCTCAGGGTCTGGTGACAACAGCGTTCGTGTCTGGGATACATCAACAGGCAAGGAGCTGCAGAGTCTTGAAGGCCACACCTCTCCTGTCTACTCCGTGACAGTCACACCAGACGGATCGAAGATCGTCTCAGGATCTGGCGACAAGAGCGTTCGTGTCTGGGATACATCAACGGGGAAGGAGCTGCAGAACCTTGAAGGCCACACCGCTCGTGTCTCCTCCGTGACTGTCACACCAGACGGATCGAAGATCATCTCAGGATCTGCCGACAACAGCGTTCGTGTCTGGGATACAGCAACAGGCAAGGATCTGCAGAGTCTTGAAGGCCACACCGCTCGTGTCTACTCCGTGACTGTCACACCAGACGGATCGAAGCTCATCTCAGGATCTGCCGACAACAGCGTTCGTGTCTGGGATACAGCAACAGGGAAGGAGCTGCAGAAGCTTGAAGGCCACACCGCTCGTGTCTCCTCCGTGACTGTCACACCAGACGGATCGAAGATCATCTCAGCATCTGCCGACAAGAGCGTTCGTGTCTGGGATACATCAACGGGGAAGGAGCTGCAGAAGCTGGAAGGCCACACCTCTCCTGTCTACTCCGTGACTGTCACACCAGACGGATTGAAGATCATCTCAGCATCTGATGACAACAGTGTTCGTGTCTGGGCTACATCAACGGGGAAGGAGCCGCAGAGCCTTGAAGGCCATACCCCCTCAGTGGGCAGCGGAGTTATGACATCAGGGGCACCCCCCGGTGTTGCTGTTTGTGATGGCAACGTGATCCCCATCTGTGCCGCATCCTGGCGTCTGCGGACTGTGATCGGGATTGGGCCCGTTGTGCCTGTACCCTTTCAATGCGCCGGGCTCGACACTGTGACGCCCACCGCTGCACGCAGTGTGCTTGGTGGGGCTGTGGCTGCTGCGTAGCAGTGTGGCAGAGGGATGTGTGCAAGACACGTTGCGAGTCGTATTTCAGCTGGAAGCAGCTACCAGTATCCAATCTGGCGGGGCCTTGGACAAGACCAAGGTCTTCTGGTGTGGTGTGCACTGTCGTCTGCCAAGAAACGATTCTAGTGTGTCTTATTGGCTCGCATGTGCCACCTTTCCAGGTGACACTTTCCACACTGCTTGGAACGAACACAACAGAACGACGGGTGTGTCCGTGCGGGGGCGCAGTGGCCCGGCTTTGCCTCCGCCGTCAAGAGCAGCTTTGAAAACACCCACCCCTCTACACCACCACGACAGACGACAGCACACACCTGCGCACCCTGCGTCCCTGCCTCCCATTCTGCATGTCTGCATGCAGGACGGGAACCATGACACACACCGCAGCATAGCAGCATTCCCCAGTTAGCGATGACTGCGCAGGACCGTGTGCGTGCGCTGTTCGGGGGGATCTTCCCCACCGAGGTGGACGTGGGGGGCCCTGCCCGACACCATGAAGCGCCATCCGACGCGCCTGATGTGTCCGGTGCTGATTCACATGACAGGTTGGAGCGCACCCGCAGTGTCACCTTCCCCGAGGCAGCTGCCACGCCTGCTGTGGTGCCGCCGTCGCAGAGCGGCGATTCTTCTGATGAGGACGAGGGGGCGCTGCAAGCACAGAAGGCGGAGGCGAAGGACCGCAGAGGCGTTGCCGCAGTCGTGGCGGCCTACGTGCGGCTTACCTGCAGGGTGCACAAGCAGGGCATGCGGAAGCACCTGACGCCTGAGTCGGGGAACATCCCGATGCTGTCCGCGACCCCGCTCGCCCGGAGCATGTCGAACACACCCTCCACACGGCCTGCGGAGTCTGTGATGCACAACGTGTTCTCAGCCCTGATGGACAGGCGCGACTCCGCCAAATCCAGCTGCGCTGCAGCGGGCGACGCCCCCTCGGAGCCAAACCCCGACGCGTGGCGCGAGCTGCTCAGCAAGAAGATGAAGAGGTTCGGTTCGGGCCTGACGCCTGACGCCATCTCCGCCTCCGTCGGCGTCGTTCTGGAGAGGTACGCCACGCGCGATGCAGCCTTCGCCGCACTCCCCAGCCTTGCGCAGGCGTCGGGCTCCCACACCGACAAGGTCGGGCTGCTGCGCAACTGCCTGCAGTACCTGCGTGTCCTGCAGGGGGGTGTGTTCACCCTGCCGAGGCCTCTGGTGCAGGTTGCGAGGGCAGACGACATGGTGCAGTTCCTCGAGCAGGCATCGTGGCACCTCCTCCTGTGCTACCTGGAGGGCGAGCTGGACGGCAGGGGGGCGGAGCGTGGTGCGCAGCAGGACCTGGCGCCCGACACGCGCCTGAAGCCTTCAGAGGTGAAGTTCGCGAAGGACGTCACGATGGATGCGATGGCCCGCACCTATGGGGCGATGTACGTCCGCCTTCACATGCGTGTCCTGCGGGAGTGTGCTGCGCATTCCCAGGCTGCGGTGCGCAGCAAGCTCGACGCGACCCTCTCCATCATCCCCGACTTCCTGGCGCAGTGCGTCCACCATGCGGTGGTGACAGCCTTCCCCAGCATCCTTGTGCTCCCTGCTGCGCAGGGCTCGACTGCGGATCCCCAGAGCGACGCCAACCCCGGCACAGGCACCGCGCAGCTGCTGAACAAGATGGACCTGGGGGAGAAGCGCGCGAAGCTGTTCCAAGACATGTGTTTCCGCGCCTTCAGCGCCCGCATGCTGTGGGAGTGGGTGACGGGCGTCAGCGACACGGGGTTCTGCTTCATCCCCTTCTGGTGCAGGTTCCCCAGCCCCTCGTCGCTGGGGTGTGCCGGCGATGCGCCCGCCGCGCCCGCAGCACAGCCGCAGCCCCCTGGGAGGGCAACGCCGCGGGAGGGCAGGCTGGAGGACAGCAAGGGCCGCAGGTCCAGCACACCGGCAGGCAGCCAGGCGGGGATGGACAGCATGCAGCTTGTACTGTCGCGTGTGCGCAACGGGCGGACCGTCGCAGAGACCATCATGCGCCTGCTGGACGTGCAGCAGCACTTCCTTGACGAGGAGTGGCAAGGGCTCGTGCGCCCCACCCCTCTGCGGCAGCCCAGCGACGCGCACACCGTCTTCGGGTCGCTGCGCATCAAGCGCCCTGGCGACGTGGAGCCCGACTCCGACCCGCAGGCCCCCCTGCCCCTGCTGGGGGACCGCCGCGGGCCGCGCTTCTCGACAGCCTCTTCCAGTGGGTCCTCTGCCGAGAGCGAGGCCGCCACGCAGCCCCTGGCAAGCAGCGTGGCGGAGCGCACAGTGGTGCTGCCGGCACAGCCCTCGCCCCCCCAGCAGTCCGTCCGTGCGCGCATCACCCGCACCCATGAAGGAGCGCCTGCCATGCGGCGGCGGCAGTCATCGTGCCGCAAGGTATCGGTGGACAGTGTTGCCGTCGGGGGTAATGGCAGCGGTAGCACCGATCCGGGCATCACAGACGATGAGATCGCCAGCCTGTGCGCCCATGTGGGTGCGCGTCTGTCTTCGACATCTGCAGCGTCGCCATACCTCC
Organism: Rhynchopus euleeides; assembly: GCA_963210315.1. Classification (NCBI taxonomy): domain Eukaryota; phylum Euglenozoa; class Diplonemea; order Diplonemida; family Diplonemidae; genus Rhynchopus; species Rhynchopus euleeides. The sequence goes on along the minus strand of OY723307.1, from coordinate 66,585 downwards.
AGTCGCAGTCAGCGAACCTCAAGAACAAGGAGAACTACAAACGCACCAACGAGATCCGCAAGCTGCTCTCCAGCACGCAGACCCACCGCACCGCCGGGGGGGCGCCTGCCCGTGCCGAGGAGGATCGGGAGGACGACGGGTCGCGGGCCACGCGCAGCGAAGGGAGGCTTGAGGCTGCACCCGAGGTGCCGGCACTCTCCTCCGGCGTCAGCAAGTGGTTCGAGGTGGGGGGGCGCACGGTGCGGAAGAGGTACCGCCCCTCCGAGGGCGGTGCTGTGCAGGACAAGACGGACCGCCCCTCCATCGACAACCTCGGGTGGTGCCTCGGCATCAGCCACGAGAGGGACGGGTATGAGGAGGCGATGCGGAAGGGCAAGCCGACGGACTTCTCGCTGCTGACGCGCAGCCCACTCCTGACGCGCTTCCTCGAGATGCAGGACGTGCACCTCCCCTCCTGCAAGACCGCCCAGCCCGACCTGCGCCGCAACATGATGCTGTGGCTGAAGCGCAGCAACGACACCGACCCCTCCAGCGCTGCCGTCTATGAGGACTCCGTGTCGCACCTCAAGACCTTCGCCCACATCATGTCCGCCATGTCGGTGCTCTCCGACGACAGCGCTGGTCGGAGCAGCGCATCTGCGTCGAGCGCGCTGCCCTCTAACGCGACGCCTGCCGAAGCCTTCTCCTCCCTCGTGGATGGGACGGTGGCGTCGTTCTACCAGCAGGCACGCGAGGTGCACCTGCGCTTCTCCAAGAAGCAGGTCGCCAGCGACACGCAGGAGCGGCACAGGCTGCGCCGTGCCAACCGGCACAGCCAGGAGCGGCTGCAGCGCCAGGTGCAGGAGCTGCACGACCAACACCGCGACGCGTCCCGCGGGCTGACGCGCCTGCTGCACAAGGGGGACGCCCTCTCGCTGTGCGGGCAGGTGCCTGGGAAGCGGCGGCGGAAGGCCAGCACCCACAGGCAGCGGGCGGGGCTCGCGCTGCGTGCCATGCAGCATGCGAACCCTCCTGTCCTGCAGCGCACTCTCCTCGACTCCTCCGATGACGACAGCGAGGGGAATGGGTCAGAGGCTGCCCTGGAGAACGAGCGTGTGTACCGCAGCACCGTCGGGGGCGGGCGGGAGCACAGCAGCAGCGCGGAGAGCCGGATGCGGGGGCTGGTGCCGTCGCCCGCAGAGGAGTGGCGCAGCGAGAGCGGGCACCTCCTGTCGGGGCAGGCGTGCGCGCTCCCCCCGCTCTGCCCGCTGTCGCCGCAGGACCTCGCCGCGAAGGGCGTGCACTCGCTGTCGCCGAAGTGCCTTGCCCTGTCGCCCCCGAGCCCCGAGCAGGGCGCCTTCCTGCCGGCACCCCCGTGCGCCCCTGCACTGAAGTCCTACAAACGTGTCTCGCACCGCAGCAGGGCGCGTATAGGGTCCTCACACAGCACCGTGACGCCCTTGCCAGGGATCACCGGCAGCTGTGTTGTGTAGAGGTGGGAAGGTGGTGCTGTTGTGTGCCTCGCACGATGCGCCATGTTGCATGTTGTGCCCATTGTGCCTTTCGCCTTTTCACAGTGCAGCTGCAAGCCCGCATCCGTGGGTGCAGCAAGGGGTGTGGGTGTTTTCCGGTTGAAGGTGTGGTGGCTGGTTGGCACGCAGAGTCATCCGACGAGCATTCTCGGGCCACCACTACGTGTGGGTGCCGTGCCGCAAGCCTTCGAGAATACAAGCGCCCACACGCGCGCAACCCCCCCCAAGCCTTTCCCCGTCTTCAGCGATGCAAGAACGGCGCCGTGTTGCCAGTTGCCCCCTCTTCCCATTCGAGCGCACTACACTCACACGGCCAGACTTGCTTAGTGGGTCTTTGCAAACAGGTCACACCTCCACCAGATCGAACATCTCGACTGACAAGCAGTGCTACCACACACCCTCACTCCAACCCCACCACCCCGCAGGCGCCACCCCCGCTGGGAGGGAGGGTCCAGCAATGGCAACTATGAATAAGAACGTTGCGGCTCTCAAAGAGATGTTCCCCTCCGTTCAGCCGCGTGTGGTATGGATCTGGGTTCTGTGAATGCAGCGGTAGTAGGTAGGGGTGGTGGGGTGGGGGTGCGGTTGTCCTGGCGGTTGGCCCTGCAGAGGCGAGCGTGTCTATCACCCGCCCCTCCTCCCTTCCTGTTTGATGCACATGTGCTACAACACCACCCCCACAGATCCAGAGCGTTCTGAAGTCATGCAGCAACAACGTGGACCGCGCTGTCGAGCAGCTCCTCATCTTCGGAGAAGCCAAGGGCGCACCACCCCAGGCAAAGCCTGCACCCAAGAAGCCCAGCGTGTGGAACAAGACCTGGGAGACCACACCCACACCCACCACCACCACCACCGCCTCCTCCTCCCTGCGCAGAGAGGGCGCAGCCCCCACTGCCGGCAGGCCCGCAGCAGCACCCTCGGCAGCAGCGCTGCGCAGCAGCAACGCAACCGCAACCACAGACACAGCGAGATCCACCCCAGCAGAACCCCCTGCGCCTGCGGCACGCAGGGCACCACCACCACAGGCGGCGCCCGCTGCAGCTGCTGCTCCTGCAAGCCCCACCACCACCACCACCACCGCAGCAGCAACCCGAGCCAAGCGACTCCGGCGCGCTGCCTGCCATGCGGGCGCCGCAGCCGCCCTCGCCATGTGGGGAAACCTCGCACCCACACTGCCCTGCGCCCAGCCCCGCCGCCACGCGGCCGCCCCACGACCGCCCTCCCTGCAGCGCCACACCCCTGCCGAGCTGTACCTCCGCCACCTGCTGTACCACCGCCTGCCGCTCCCCAACGTGACCGCTTCCTCCATCGCCGACGCCTTCCGGCGCCTCCCCCACGGCTGGCACGGGGGCGCGGCACCCCTCTTCGCCAAGGCGCACCGCCTCTCCCTCCCCTGCCTCCCGAAGCTCCTCGACGTGCTGCAGCTGCTGCACGACGCAGGCCACCGCACCCTCGCCCCCCTCGTCGCAGACCTGCTCCTCGAGAGGCTCCGCATCGCCTCCGCCGCAGCCTCCGCCTCGGCACCCCCCGGCTGCGGCGGGCACAAGGAGAGAACCCAGCAGGACCAGCGCAGGGCGGGGAAGGCACGCAAGCCGCAATACGCCTGGGGTGCCCCGATGCTGGAGGGGCTCCCCAGCGAAGAAGGCGGCGGGGCTTCGGAGCAGCCTGCCGCCGCCGCCGCCTCCTCCCTCCAGAAGCTCCTCAGGCAGAAGAGGTCGCAGAAGGAGGTTTCCAAGGCACACCTGCTGGGGGCGATGGCGGGGAGGGGCCTGGGAACTGACCTCCGCACCGCCTCAGAGCTGCTCATCCTGCTGAGCAGGCAGGGCGGTGGTGGTGGTGGTGGGGGCGGCGACGCCTCCCTGCAGCGCATCCAGCTCGGGTGTGCCCTGCTGAGCTCGGCGTGGCCCCCCTCGCCGGGCGAGGCTGCCGCGCAGGCGTGCTACCTCCGCGCGGCCCTCCCCATCTTTGCCGGGTTTTGCAGCGACAGCGCGCCCCTCCCCACCGACACCCTCGGCGGGGTCCTCCTCGCCGTGTCGCGCATCGCGCCCGGTGTCTCCCTGCAGGCGCTTGTGGAGACAGAGGGTGCGTCGCTCGCCCTCATCCCCGAGGGGACACGCCGGGCGTGGGTCGGGCTCCTCGCCCACCTCACCTCCTCACGCGGGGTTGTGGAGGCGGAGGGTGACGATGAACGTGATGTTGACTCCCTCAGAGTGCATCTCCCAGCAGCACCCCCCATGTGGCCCGTCCTGCCGCGCCATGTCGGGGTGTCGGCGGGGGAGGGGGCAGCGACGGATTGGTCGGGCGTGCTGCATCCCGTGCCGACTGGGGGTGGCGGCGGTGCCACGCCAGGCGTGGGTGCTGCCGTGTCGGCGGGGCTCCCCCCGAAGGGGAGGGGGAGGGGTGCCGGGAGGGGCGTGGCGGTGCAGCAGCAGCAGGAGGAGGAGGAGGCCCCCGGTTCTGTCGACATGGCTGTGATCGACGCGCTGCTGGAGGCGACGCTCAGGGAGGCGGGTGGCAGCAAGGGTGTCTCAGCCTCGGCAGGTGGCGGTGGGGCGGTTCCTGCGGCGCGCAGGGGGGTTGGTGGTGGTGGTGGTGGGGTGGCGGCGGCGCGGCAGCCCGTCGTCGGTGTCATTCGTCACGCGCGGTGAGGTGGGTCCCATCTCAACTACCCACGCCTCCCGCCCGCCCACCCCACCCCGCGCCCTGCTGGGGTGTTGTCGGTCCGTCACACCTAGTCCCCCTCCCAGCTCCCTCGTGGTGTTGTTCTCTTCTCGGCACACTCAGTGCGGAGGAATCAATTCGTTGGGGTGTGGAGTTTCGGTCGATGCGGCCTTGCACTTCAGCAAAACATGTGGAATGTGTGTGGTGTTGTTTGGTGGAGTGCGGGTGCGGAGGGGGGGGCCTTTACCGCTTGAAATAGACAGCAGGCATCATCATATTAGAGATACCCATCCCTTTGGTTGCGGGTGGTGGGGTGGGGTGGGGGGGGGGCAAGTGCAGTGCGGACGAGAATGATATCGCAACCCGCCGTGTCAAGTCGGTAGTTTAGGGGAGTGACAACTCCTGTGTACCCTTACCCTGGCCTTCTCTGCATCTCTGATGATTCTCAATAACCCCACCCGCACGCGCCCTGGGGTGTTCCGCGATTCTATGCCTGCCTGGTGGGGTTGTGGGGCGGTGGGTGGGGGGAGGAGGGGGGGAATGGGGTTTAGTCCGGGGCGCAACACACGAACTGTGTGTGTGGGCCGTAGAAGAAACGTGAAGGAAACCCCCCCCCCCCCCCCCCCACCGCCACCCCACACGCTGTACCTCCCGCCCCCTCCTGTTTCTACATCTTCAGCGCATGCAGGTTGTCACCAAAGGCTCACAGAAGACTCACTCTATACCCCCTCGGATGATCCACACATCTCCACCCACACCCCTATCACCACCCCACCTCAACACCAGGGCCTCTCGAGGGAGGACGGGGCTGGCGGATATGGCGGTAGGGCCCGTGGTTGATTGTTGATTATTGTCAGAAAATCGAAGTCCGCCCTACCGTCCTCCCTCCCTCCCTACCCCCTGCCCGCTGCTCCACACCCCACCACCCCCCACCCCACCCCGATGTCGGGCCGCGTCGCCCCTGTCGGGGTGATGCGGGAGCACCGCGGCGCTGTCAGCTGCTCCGCCCTCTCCGCCTGCGGCAGCGCCGCCCTCAGCGGCTCCGCCTCCGGGGAGGTCCTCGTCTGGGCTGTCGACACACGCCGCGTCCTCTTCGCGCTCCCCCCCAGCTGCACCCACGGCGACAAGGGCATCCTGCAGGTCGCCTTCCTCCCGCAGCGCCCGGACCCCGCAACCAGGGGCCCCGGCTGCGCCGTGCACCCCCCAGACGCAGCCGACTTCCTCACGATGGGGCGTGACGGCTGCATCCGCTTCTGGGGCACCTTTGCCGACAGCGGCACCCCTGTTGCTGTGGCGGATCTCGCAGGCACCGCCGCCGCCACCTCCTTGCCAGGCGTGGGGCCAGGGCGTGGTGTCGTCTCGGGGACTGTGGAGACGGAGAGGGGCGCTGCCCCCCCGTTCCCACGCCCCGATGCTGACTTTGGGGACAACGCCTTCGTGCAGCGCCCCACGCGCGACGTGAGCTTCTCGTGGGGCGAGGGGGCGGGGCGGTACACCGTGCGGTGTGTCGCCACGCTGTGGCACTCCAGCTTCACCTTCTGCAAGTTCGACCTCTCCGCCGCAGCCGCTTCGGCCTACCTCGCAGTCCCGTCCGACTCCGACGACGCCGTCCGCCTCTACACCCTGTGGGGCCCCTCCTGGGGCACAGGCTCTGACTCCCCTCAGGCAGAGGCGGAGGCGGAGCCCCCCGCACCCCCGCCGGCCTCTTCGCTCTTTGGGGGCGCTGCCCCCCCGGCCCCGCTGACTGCGGCGCAGCGTGGCATCCGCAGGACGAACCAGGCGCAGGTGCACCTCGAGGGTTTGGTGCGTGAGGCGATGCAGATCAGCGGGACGCGCCCCGAGGATGTGCTGGTGCCTGCGGAGTACTGCTGCGATGTGGTGGCGCCGGCGGATGGGGTGAAGACGGGTGTTGCGATGGCGTGTGCGCTGCGGCTGCACGGGGGGCACGTCCTGGCCTTCACAGGGTATGAGAGTGGGCACCTTGCGGCGACGCTGCTCAGCCCGTCGCAAGGGGAGGCGCTGCAGCAGGAGCACTTTAAAGCGCATGGGGAGCCGGTGCTTGCGGTGTCGCATGCCGACAAGTCGCAGGGGTCAGACAAGTTCCTCCTCGTCACAGGCGGCGCGGACACCACGGTGTGCGTGTGGGGTGGTGCGGTGAAGGCGAGGCCTGGCAGCGGTGGCGCGTCCTTCCAGCTCGCCCCCCTGCATGAGATCACGCTGGCCAAGGCGGGTGCTGCCTCCGTCGCCTTCCACCCCCTCAACCCGCGCCTCTTCGCCGTGGCCCTGTGGGACCACGCGGTGCAGGTGCACGACACCAAGTCGGGCGCCCTGCTGGCGAAGCTGCTGCAGCACGGAGAGGCTGTGTCCACCGTCACGTGGGGCCTCAGGGGCCCCTCGGACCCCCTGCTCCTGACGGCGTCGAACGATTCGACCGTCGCCCTGTGGGATGTCTACGCGTGAGGGGTGGGGAGGACACCGGAGGTGTTCCGGCTCCTCATATAGGGGTGTGGGTGTGCCTTTCACTGTGCTGTCGTTTGAAGCTTTCAAAAAGCTCCAAATCTGCTGCTTTGTGGGGGTGTAGTGCTATCTCAGGCTTGTGGTTCAGCGTGGTGTGGATCCCCTCTGCGGTGTTTCCTCTCTCAGTTTCATCAGCCTTGTCGGGCTGACGGATAAACAGATAGTTTCAATACGGTCGATCCGAACGTCTCAGGGAGCCCTCGCTACCAGTCACAGCTCGTCAGTCGGTGAGGGGAAGTGGGCCGTTGCTCACTTCTTCTCACTCAGTCACACCTGGTAGCGAAGGCCCCCTCAATAGTGAATTAGATGCGGCACTCTAGCGGGAGTTGTGAGAGGGAACGCACGTGTCTATGCAAGTGCGCGTCGGGGGCTCCGTGTGTCCTGCGCTGCTGCGAAGCATATTCGATGTGCTACTGACTGATGTGCGGCCTTCCATTCCCTAGAAACAGAGCTACACAACGCAGGGTCACCAGGGCTCCAGGTTCGATCCCCCCGCCAGCTTAAACCCCCCACCCCGCCCCGCCCTTCGTGATGCCAACACAATTGTCTCGCAAGTTACTGCACATCATCTGGGCCAATACCAGCTCGTGGAGCCCCACCTTTCCGTCACGCCGTCGCCACTTCTACGATAGCTATCCCCCGTCCCCCCCGCTTCCGGGTGTCTACACTCCACTTCTGCCTTCCTTATCCCCACCACACCACCACCACCACCAGTCGCCACCCCACCCCACCCCCACACCCCCTCGGTGTCAGCTGCTCTGATGTGATGCGTCCCCCCGTTGCCCCTCCCCTCCTCCTCCTCCTCCTCCTCCTGCTGCTTCCACCAGGCAGCTCTTCTTCCGAGCAGACCCCCGACACAGCCACAGGGGCTGCAGAGGACCCACGCGTGCAGGACCTGGACGCAGTGAGGCAGGCGGCGGTGCAGCGCGCCACACGCGAGCACGCCGCGCATGACCCCCTGCAGGGGTGGGCTGGGCCAGACGCGGAGGCTGTGCTGGAGGCATGCAGCACGGCGGCACGGGAGGGCCGCTCGTGGGGCGCTCCCTCTGAGTGGGAGGTGTGTGTGCAGCGCGGGAGGCACCTCGCGGCAGATCTGTCGCGTTGGGGGCAGCGCAGCTTCTCGCAGCGCGATGTCGCGAAGCTTGCGGCGCTGTTTGAGAAGGACAAGTCCTCTGCATACGGGCTGTGGGTCCGCATCGAAGGAGGCGAGGCTGCCGACTACCAGATCATAGGGCCGTGGAGGTGGCAGGAGAACCGCCTCGCGATGCACCTGGCCTTCGTGTCGCTGTGCCAGCGACTCGGGGCTTTCGGCAACCGCACCTTCGAGTACATCACAACCATCATGGACGGGTGTGAGAGCGACCCCCTCCTGCTGCAGGGCTTCCCCCCCTCCGCCTTCTACGACCACCTCCCGATGCTGAGCTACTCACGTGACGTGAGGCGGTGCCCCCACCACATCCTGGTGCCGACCGTGCCTTGGATCCACTCCTATCCAGGGGCGCCGTCAGTGCCGTGGGGCATGCTGCTTCCGAAGGCTGTGTTTGCAGGCAGCTATTTCAACCCGAAGCGCTTCCACGCGGCAGCCCTGGCGCAGGTGGGGCGGCTGAAGGGGAATGACATCCAGGTGCTCTGCCCGCAGACCTCCTTCTGTGTCGACGATGTGGAGAGATATAAGGCGAAGGGGTGGCTGCCCCGCAGCGCACCCCCAAGCATGTGCGACACCACTGCCGGCGGGAGCAGCATCTGCCTCAGTGGCAGCAGGGAACAGTTCGGGTATAAATACCTCCTCGCGATTGATGGCGTCGGGGCTGTGGACCGGTTCCAGGAGTTCTTTGCCTACAGCGGTGTCGCGGTGGACGTGGGGACCGACTTCGAGCAGTACTACACGCAGGACACCATCCCGTTTGTCCACTTTGCAAACTCATCGGGGGACCCGCGCCTTCTGGACCACTCCCTGTCTTCCGTGCTGCGGTGGCTGCAGCTCAACGACAATGCGGCACGCAACATCTCCGCCACCGCATCCAGATACAGCCGTCACATGGACACGGCAGCAAAGGCGCGGTACTTCCAGCTGTTCTCCGTGCTGTACGCACGCAGGTGGGAGGACAGTGCGAAGGGCGCACACCATTCGCTGGGTGTGGGGCGCGGCCACATCAACTGCGCCACGCTGCTGCGGCACTACGACGGCATGTCTTTCAAGAAGTGGCAAGAGTGGCACCGCATGGCCTGCAAGGACAGCGCCGTGCCTCTGGACCCCGCCTCTGCCAAGACCCCCGTGTCGCGCTACCGCGACGAGGGAGGCCCCCCCAAGCACCCCCAGCTCCAGGCAGCCCTGCGCCCGGGGCCCCCGCCGCCGCCGCCGCTCGCCGCGCCCCCACCACCCTGCCCTGCGCTGTGGGGCACAGGGGCGCAGGCTTCTGCCCTGCTTATCACTGCGGTGCTGTTGTCCCCTTGGCGGCGCAGCACCCCTGCAGTGGCGGTTGCAGCCCTGCTGTCCGCAGGGTGCCTGCTGCTGCTGTGAGGCGGGGGGTGAGATGGGCGGGTCGGTGGTGGTGGTGGTGGTGGTGTATTTTCTGCCATATTCCCCCTCCCCCCCCTTTTTCCGATCGATATATTTCAGCCCATTTCTGACACTTTTTTCCGGCACTTCCGCGCCCACTCTCTTCCCGCCACTGCCCTGTCCACGACTGTGCCTGTGCCTCCCACCCCATCATTCGATAAGGTGGCGCGTGCAGGACGGGACACATGTCCCTTGCGACTGTCGTGCGCATGGGCTTGGGCCGGATGGGGCGGAGCGTGCCAACCTGTGTGCCGTTGGCAAGCGAAGGGGGCCCATACATTCGATGCCTCAAGCAAGCATGTCCCGAGTCTCGCCGCAATGCCACAGGTGACGGCATGCCTGAGGCCACCATTTCCCTCTCTTCCTGTGGGCGTGTTGCTTCTTCTGCCTGCCCCCTCGGCAGGGCGGGGAGGGCCTGTTTCCACAGCGATGACTACTGCCTATCCCTGTTATGTCCGAAGGAGCCAGCCCCATAAAACGCCACACAGCACAGCACTGTCCACCGGGGTTGCCTCCCCAAGCCTGTGTGTGAAACAGGCACACCCTTCACTCCGTTGTGTGGCATCGGAGTATCGTATCAAAAGGCAGGATACTCAGTGCGTGCATTTGTTCCAACAAACCCCTGGCATCCGCTATAGGATGCGGTGATGTGGCTCGTCAGTGCCGAGTGGCAGAGTCCACCTCCACCAGTGCTGCGTGGGATGCCCCTCGCTCGCCCCCCCCTCCCCCCCCCGCCCCGATCGATAGTCCCACGGCTGTGCATGCAGCAGCATCACCACACGGCACCACTCCACGCCGCACTGCACCGACCACCCCCCCCCCCAACCCGCTTGCAGGCGATGGTGGTCCGATGACGCACCAGCTCAGCGCCGACAAGATCCGCGAGGATGCCCTGGCCGCCACAGGGCGCAGCCTGGGCGCGTCGTCCACCGGGCCCTTCTCAGGGCGCTCGCGGCCCACCAGCATCGCGTGGTGCGACACGCCGACCATCCACAACCTCAGCAGCGAGCCTGTGACGGTCGACTCCGACTGGCATGTGCGCGACAGGCTGCTGCCCTGCCACAGGGGCAAGGGCAAGCTGGGCAGCGGGTGGCGACTCCCGATGGAGATCGTGCGCAAGGTGCTGCACTTTATCGCGAGCTCGCGCGACCTGCGGGCCTGTGTGTGCGTCAGCCGGTGCTGGCGGCGTGCCCAGGGTCCCAGCGATGGCATCATCGCGCTGCGGCGGGTGAACTCGTGGCAGCCTTACTCCGGGTGTTGGTGGATACCGAAGGATGCATACACGCTTGTGATTGTCAACCTCCACACGCAGGACCAGCACCGCCCCACAGCGGAGGGGCTGCTGCTGCGGAAGGTGTACTCACGCCGCCCCAGCCTCACCGGCACCGAGTGTGAGATTAAGATCGAGCGGCTGGAGCGGCGCGTGCGTGTCACGCTGACCCCGCGCCTTGCGACCATCAAATGGTTCGTCCCTGCGAAGCCCACGGAGGGGCAGCGGTGCAGTGCCCCTGTGGAGCACAGTGTGTTTGACTGTTCCGCGGTGATCGGCCTGACGGCCACGTCGTACCCCACCCCAGGCAAGGTGATCCCCAGGCAGCTGTATCTCGCGAATGACGGCGGCACGCTGAAGGTCTTCCCCGACTCGCACCTGAGGCGGCCCAAGTCGCGCAGCGCGTGGCTCGACATCGACGCTGCGGCGGACCAGCTGACGGAGATGCTGGAGAGGTCTGACTGGGCCACGCTGAAGCGGCACCCCGGCACTGCGATGCAGCCCTACCAGCACGCCACTCTTTCGCCCCGGGCACTGCCCGACCCCAGGCCCCGGCAGCAGAGCAAGGACAGCCAACCGCTGGTCCCCCCTCTGAAGCTTATCTCCCTCCCAACAATGTCGCGCTCGCGCTTGACGCGCCATGCGTAGTGTTGAGTCGCCTGTATGCTGTATGAACTACGTTGGCAGTGCAGCGGATGCGTGGTGGCGCTATTGGCTTTGTCTTCCGCCCCTCGCCATGATGTGCCTTTGCCGTGTGCATGCACCCACACCCTCAATGCAGGTTCCACACACACACACCCCGTGCAATGCGGTGAGTGTTCCACAATGGCCACGCCGTCGCGTGTCTGCGTCGCAGTGAGGGTGCGCCCCTACATCAGATCCGAACGCGACGCGGAGGTTGCCAAGCACGGGGAAGGGGTGCAGGACTGCATCCGGTGTGATGTGCAGCACGGGAACGTCCTGCTCCGCCACCCCTACCTGCGCGAGGAGAGGCAGTTCACAGGATTCGAGCATGTCCTCGTCAGCTGCCCGCAGCTCTTGCCGCACAGCGCAGTCGCTGACACGCAGGAGAGCGTCTACGAGGCTATAGGGCGCCCTCTCGTGCGCGGCGTGTTCGACGGAGTCAACCACTGCCTGTTTGTGTACGGCGGTGCTGCCACAGGCAAGACGTACACCCTGCTGGGCCCCAAGGCGCACGGCAGCCCAGGCATCGTGCCCCGCGCCCTCGATGACATCCTGCGCCTTGTGCGCGGTGCGCGCTACACTGTGGAGGCGTGTTTGTATGGGATAGTCGGGGAGAAGGTTGTCGACGTGCTTGCAGGCACCTCCTCCAAGGACCACAACGACAAGCGTGCGGAGCTGCGTGTGCGGGAGCACCCTCGGGGCGGCCCCTATGTCGACGGGCTTGTTGCGGTCGAGCTGACGACGCAGGCCATTGCGAACAGTCTCGTGGAGCATGTGCGAGACAAGGGCGCATCAACGCACATGGTGCTGGAGGTGATGCTGCACAACGGTGCAGGCGACGAGCCTGCCGACGCCCCCCTCGGCAAGGAGCTGTGCGCACGCGTGTGGGGCAAGCTGCAGGGTGCCAAGGCCGAGCCTGCAGATATCCGTGCCCGCTACCTCACAGCGAAGAACCTGCAGAGGGGCCACACACGCCTCACCTTCTGCGACCTGGCGGGGCTGCAGTCGCCGTCGCAGCTGAACCACCCTGAGCGCAAGGAGAGCAACGCTGCGCATGACGGCGACGACCTCTCCAGCTGCACCAGCACCAGCGTCACCCGGAGTGGCTCTGCCCAGTCCATGTCTGCACAGCGTGCCAGGCGTTCCAGCACGAAGGACCTGGCAAGGCAGGCTGCAGGCGTCAACAGGAGCTTCACGACGCTGTCGCGTGTCATATTCGCGCTGGCGGAGGGGAGCGGTGCGAAGGTGCCGCCACACCGAGAGTCGCTCCTCACGTGGCTGCTGAAGGCGAAGCTGTCGGGGCGCAACTGCATGACGACTGTCATCGCCACCGTGGCTCCCCACCTGTCGCTGCACGACGTGTCGATGCCGACGATGCACTTCGCAGAGCGCGTCCGCCGCATCCGCGTGACTGTGCCGCATCCGCCACGCCAAGCCACAGGCACGCACGAGCAAACGCTGCGCGCAGCTCTGGACGAGGTGGAGCTGGCCTGCACGCGCCAGGCATCTGTCTCCGACCTCCTCAGCAACCTACAGAAGAGGCGCAGCGACCTGCAGCGCTTCCTCGAGGGCGGCCCTCCCCCCGCCGCCTCCGGCGGGCCTCTGGGCGACGTACCTTCATGCACAGCAGCCCTCGAGAGCATCTCGGAGCGCATCACACAGCTGCAGCGGGAGGAGGCGTGCACCACGCAGCGTGTGGACCACAGCAGGCAGGCGCTGCGCGACTGTTTCCTGACGTCACCCCTGCTGTCGCAGGGAGGTGCGGCGCAGCCCCTGCGCGACCACAGCGTCGTGTCGCGTCTGGATCCTGCGCTGTCAGCTCCGGTGCAGGCAACACTGCTGCGCTCTCTGGGCCCGTTTCGGATGGAGCGCATGCGCAACGAGCTGCAGATGCTGCGCACCCAGTCCCAGGATGCACAGCTTGCGGATGTGCAGCACGTGCCCCTCCAGCCCACAGGCCTCGCAGCCAAGGTGCGTGACGAGCCACGGAGGGCGAAGAGGCAGAATGCGAGGCACGAGGGCGTGAAGCTTCTCGTCAGCGACATCGACAAGAGCCTGCGCCTCACACTGCAGGGCGACGAGGAGTCGCCGCATGGCAAGGGGGGCGTTGCCCGGAGGCGCAGCAGCTCCGGCGTGCTGCTGAACTCGCGCCGCTTCAACCGCCATAAGCGGCCGGAGCGCGAGGTGGGGGACGGGGAGGCGTCGCGATGCGAGAAGCCTGCTGACGCGGCAGCGCAGCCCAGCCACCCTCTGGGGAGCCTGCCCGGTGCCGACAAGATCCATCACATCCTCGCCAACGGCGACCCCGCCGTGCCCGATGTGGAGGCGGTGCAGGCGACCCCACGCAGCACAGACGGCACTGCGCGTATGCGCGTACGGCATGTCGTGCTGCACAACGAACATCCCGCCGCCGCTGCTGGCGTCGCAGCACTCAACAACTACATCGCAACCCTGCAGGAGCGAGAGCAAGAGTGTGCCGAGAGCAAGGCGGGTGGGCACCCGACAGACGACGACGGGTTCAGCTACCGACTGCATCGGTACAAGTCACCGTCGGGTGTGGGTGCGGCGCTTGCCACCGAAGGTGTGATGCGGCTGGGCAGGGCCAGGTCTGCCCCCACTGCTGTGGAGGTTGCGTGCAGCGAGGCGGGCGAAGGGGACGAGGTGCTGCTGGCGCCGGGCGTCTATGCTTCCGCGTCGCACGAAGGCTTTGTCGTGAGGCAGGCGCTGACGCTGCGCCCCCTGCTGGACGTGGTGTTGGGAACGACACTCCCACCGCCCTGCGTCGATACGGCCACGCTGCCAAAGCCGCAGGCAGAGGCACCGCACCTGCAGCCCCGTCCCTCTGACGTCGTCCTTCTGGCGCTGCCCTCGCAGAAGACGTGCCTCACGCTTGAAGGCGGCGGGCGGGCACACGGTTTGCACATCACTTCCACACGCGGTGCCTGCGGTGTGCACGTCCGGGGCTGCGGCGTGCTGTCGGGCTGCACTGTCGTTGCCTCCCTCTGCAGTGCGGCGGTGCTGTGCACGGAGCGTGGCTCGCCGCTGGTGCACCGCAACAGGGTGACGGGGCGGCGTGTGGGTGTGCACATCGCAGGCAGCAGCACGGCGCTGGTGCTGGCGAACACCATCACGGGCTGCGGTGGCTGCGCTGTTGTTGTTGAGGGTGGCGCAGCACGGCCCCTCGTGCAAGGCAACACGATCGCTTTTGGCAAAGGGGGTGGCATTGCTGTGGGTGTCCGTGCGCGGGGCAGGTACATCGGCAACAGGGTCTCCGACAACGAGTGCGCAGGGGTGCTTGTGGAGGGGCGCAGCAACCCGACGTGCGAAGGCAACTGCATCGAGCGGAACGGAGGTGGCGGCCTCATCGTGCGAGGGGAGGGTACACGTGGGTACTTCTCGGAGAACAGCTTCTGCGGAAACACTGAGCGTGACTTGCTTGTACGGGACCACGCGTTGCCACGCGTGTCATCCAACCAGCTGTGTGGCGGGACGCTCTTCGGCGTCGTTCTCTGCCATGGTGGCGGTGGCATCTTTGCAGGCAACACTGTCGCTGAATATTCTGCCTTTGGCATCCTCGTGCGTAATGGCGGCGGCGGGCTGATAGTCAACAATCGCGTGACTTATGGCGCGGATGCCGATGGCGGCTGCATGCTCACTGGCGAAACCGGGTGCGGTGTGGTTGTCAACAACTCATTCTGGGGTAGGAACACAGGCACAGCACTGATGGTCGACTGCAGCACCTGCCGTGGTTCCCTGCTGGCCGACTCCATTATCAAGTGGAACAGCGTCAACTGTGACGTCGGATCGTTGATGACCCACTCGCAGCTGATAGACTTTGTCGTGGGCCTCCGGTCAGAAAGCATGCTGCCGTTGCTCCGCCCAGCTATCTAGCCGACCGTGCCTCTTTCCAGATGCATTCCATTCCAATCAAACGATCAGTAGTCGCCGAGTCAGGCTATAGTAGTGCAGCAAGTAGTGCTTCGGGCACCCTGCCGAACACAACAGGATTGAGCCAGCTAGGTGTACCCGCCACCCCACACGGGTTGCCTTTTTCGAGCGAGGTTTGTTGCAGTGGCAGTGTCTGAAAACATCTGCTGACAACACGATTGAAAACCACAAGCATCGACGAATACCAACTCACAATTATCCACTCATGCTTGCTTGACCACCACACCACACTCACGCACACACAGGCGTTGCTTTTCGGACAGAGGTTGCTACACCTCTCGTGTTGGTGGATCTTCTGACCGCGCCACCACCCCCCCCTCTCCGAGGCAAAACAAATATGCTTTTCCGTATGGCTCTGGCGAGCATGGTGGTCGGTGCCGTGTGCGCCGACATCTTCCCGACGCTGACGATGAACCCGGCGCCAGCGTCCCCTCCCCAGCTGTCCCCGTTCTCTGAGGGCATGCAGGCTTGGGGCGACCTGGACTTCTCGACGTACGTGGACATCCCTGCGTGGCTGAAGCAGCAGGGCATCCAGGTGTGGACCCTGCAGCAGGCCCCGGCGGTCGGCACTGAGATCACGCTGACCTGCCCTGACGACCCGAAGGCACCTGCCGGCAGCGTGTGCGACCT
The DNA here is from genome assembly GCA_963210315.1 of Rhynchopus euleeides. Taxonomy (NCBI): domain Eukaryota; phylum Euglenozoa; class Diplonemea; order Diplonemida; family Diplonemidae; genus Rhynchopus; species Rhynchopus euleeides. Next base: position 50,804 of record OY723307.1, on the reverse strand, counting down.
GTACATCGGTGCGTACTACTGCCCCCCCTGTGTGCACCACGGTGGCCTGCCCCCGGCCCTGCTGGCTGACAACTGGGCGTCGGGTGCCTGCGCTCCCCGCTTCACTGTTGACGGGCTGGAGCGTCACGAGATGTCCATCTTCCGTAAGCAGCTGGCACGCGGGTCGTCGCTGTCGTACACCATCACTGCCGATGCGCGTTTCATCTTCGTGGCGGCAGCCCCTGTGGGGTACCTGTGCAACGGCTTCTCGAGGGGCGACTGCTCCCTGGGCCTGCACTGCAACTGGAAGGACAGCGAGTGCCAGGACTGGTGGTGCCCGCGCCGTTTCGAGACGCACACCCGCAAGCAGAAGTGCCTGAAGTGTGCTGGCGATGAGCTGCCTTCCAACGCACCCGACACCCCGGCACCCCTCACGGCCGTGCCCACAGCTGCACCGACGGCGGTGCCGACGCCTGCCCCCGAAACTTCGGCGCCGAGGACCCGCGCGCCTCCCACCCCGGTGCCGACGCCGGTGCCGACACCTGTGCCCACTCCCGTGCCCACCCCGGTGCCCACCCCGGTGCCCACCCCGGTGCCTACGCCCGTGCCCACCCCCGCGCCGACTGTCGAGGAGCAGTGCGTGGAGCTGTGCGTCAAGGAGTGCTACGACGATGCTGAGGAGTGCCACTGGCAGATCAACTACGAGTCGAGCACCCTGGACCTGGCAGAGACCAGCTCTGGCCAGGAGCAGATCGTCGGCATCCGTTTCCAGGATGTGCCCATCCCGAATGCGGCAAAGATCACGTCTGCCACGCTGAAGCTGACGTCAAAGAAGAACACGTACACCACCAGCAGGGCTCAGCTGCTGATGAGCTTCGACAACACCGACAACTCGAAGTCGTTCTACCACCAGTACCTCGCCTCGCGCTCGCTGACGTCTTCTGTGACGTGGAACATTGACAGCAAGTGGTACAAGTACTCCGTGTACTCGTCCCCTGACCTGTCGACGTCGCTGCAGGCAGTTGTTGACCGCAACGGCTGGAAGAAGGGTAACGACGTGTCTGTGCTGATCAGGCCTGGCCAGGGGCACCACTACAACAGGTACGCGTACTCCAAGGACTCGAACAGGCCTGCAAAGCTGCGTGTGTGCTACCAGACTGGGGAGCCTGCCACTTCCGCACCGACTCCTGCCCCTGCCACGGGCGGGTGTGGTGCGCGTGTGCGCAGGGCCTACTCGACTCTGACCTGCGAGGAGCGCCAGCACTATGCTGATGCTGTTGCCAGCCTGATGCGCAACAATGCTGCCGCATACCACCAACTTGTGGAGACACACGAGCAGCAGGCCAAGTACGCACACAGCACGTCTGCCTTCCTGCCTTGGCACCGTTGGTATCTTGTCCAGTACGAGAACCTTCTCCGCGCGCAGTCGGGTTACGAGTGCATCACCATCCCCTACTGGGACGCGGAGCGCGACACGGCGGACGAGTCCTGCGCTTCACCGCTGAAGGAGAACACGTTCGGTGACTTCACGTCTCACAACCAGTACACGCACAAGTGCATCAACTCCGGGATTGCAAAGAACTGGCGCAAGAAGGATGGCAGCTGCATCTCCCGTTACCGCAGCACGAAGTACGAGTTCGTTGGCGAGTCCCAGCTGGACGACATGATTACCGAGAACTCCGACTACGAGTCCTTCTCCGTCAAGCTTGAGGGCCCGCCGCACTCGACGGTGCACAACTTCATTGGCGGCACCATGTCGACGATGCAGTCGCCGTACGACCCCCTGTTCTTCCTGCTCCACTCAAACATTGACCGCCTGTGGGCCCTGTGGCAGGACTACTACGGCTACGACGAGGTGTCGAAGTACAGCCTCCAGGACAAGCACTACGAGACGGACGTGCGTGGCAACAGCAAGCGCTACGTGTCTGACTCGCAGGTGAGGGCCACCTCCACCATGCCCTTCTCCTACAACAGCCAGGGGCACAAGCTGAACGTCTTCAGCACGCCTGTCACCGTGCGTGACATGTGGAACCTGAAGGACATTCCCGGTGGCAACGGGTACACCTACGGGACGGACAACCTGGCGATGCAGCTGCGCAGCTGCGCCAAGGGCGACTGGAACTGGTTCGTCCCCGCGAGCTCCCAGAAGAAGACGTGCTGCGGTGACGGGACGCGCGACAGCAACGAGCAGTGCGACGACGGGAACAACAAGAACGGCGACCAGTGCACCTCCACCTGCCGCTACGGCTCTGGCAGCCGCAGCGCCGCTGTCATGTCGGCTGACGAAGTCGAGTCCACTGAGAAGGACGGCTCCTACTGCACACTCACCCCAGTGTTCGAGAACCCCCAGACCCAGGCGAAGCTGAAGGCCCTGGAGGCATCTGGGAAGCTGGACGAGATGACGCCCCAGCAGCTGACGCACGCCTTGGCGGAGGTCGAGTGCCACGTCAAGAAGAGCCAGGAGACGACGACACGCGAGTGGTGCGAGAAGAACGTCGGCTTCTGCGACGACGCCGCCCTGTGGCAGCAGTGCACCTTCACCACTGCTGTCGTGACGAAGCAGTCACCGTAGAGAGAAAGGTGCCTTTTTGCCACACTGCCCAGCCTTTACGCAACAAGGCCCTTGCGACACTCAACCCACACCAACAGGCATCTAACAGTGCCACATGATATGCTTCCGTGCAGACGGATGGGGGCAGAGGGCAGAGTGGGTGTTCCGGAAGAGATCGATGCGTTGCTGTGCGATGCATTCTATAGCTCATCTGGACACACCCCCTTATGGCGGCATACTAATGCCGCCGCCCCACCCCACCCTGTCTGCAAGGCGGCATGCACGTCACACCTCCCCTCCTTCCCGAATGAACCGATACTCTTTTGTGAATCGGAACAACGATACTCCCCAACACACCACTATGCATCCCTGTTTTTTTCTCGCGACATTTTTTTCTTTTTTGTTGACCCCCACCCCACCCCACTCCCCGTCCCTCCATCCTTCATTCCCCCCCCCCCCCCCCCCTGGAACCAAGTCTTGATCACAGGCATGTCGCTAAGCGTCGACCGTCGACCCAGTGATTTTGGGTTTCCCCCCCCATAAAAAAGCGTCGACCCAGCGTCGACCCAGTGGACTGGGTGGACGCTTGGTCGAGGCTTGGAGCGTCGACCTCGTGGAACTGGGTTGCCATTCAAGCCTGGACCAAGCGTCAACCCATTTATTACACTGGGTCGACGCTAACCTAGCGTTGGCCCGGTTACACTGGGTCGACGCTCACCAAGCGTCGACCAAGCGTCATCCCACTTTCACTGGGTCGACGTCGAAGAGAGTATGGTTTTGCAGGAACAGATGCTCACTACCGTGGCCTCCGGCGGCTGGGGGCTCCGCCCCCCAGACCCCCCTGTGGCGTATGTCTCGTACTCAAGTCATTCGATTCCCACCGGGTCAGGGAATCCAACCACTCCAGTAGCCTCAGGAGGACGCAGCCAACTCACACAGAATCTGTACGCCCACAATGAACAGATGCTCACTACCGTGGCCTCCGGCGGCTGGGGGGCTCTGCCCCCCAGACCCCCCATCTCGCGTGCCCGTCTAGTAACCAAGTCCTTGCGCTTTGACGGCCGTGACATATCAGGGGGCAGCGTCGAAATCATGGTCCCGAAAGCCATTTTTTGGTTTCCTCCGGCACCCGACGGCGCGAGCGGGAGAGGAACCACGGAAGGAACCCAGCGCCTCACACCGTGCCCACCTAGTGGTCCACCGATCGGAAAATTTGGCAACAACACGAGCGCGCGCGAAGCGCGCGCGAGAAAAATTGTCCCCTAGTGTTTTCCCCCCTGATCCCCCCCCAAAACAGGAGCGTCAACCCACCAAATCGGTATGCGTTTAAAGTGACCGGTATTTTTCTCCCAGACTCTTTTTCTCGCGATGCTCTGGCGAAGGAGGAATGGGAGGGGGTGGGGGGATGGCGTGGTGGTGGTGGTGGTGGTGGGGTGTGTGTGTGATTCCGAAAATTCCGAACTTTAGACACCTCTCCACCCCCTCCCCTCCCTCCTCCGATTCCGTCTCTTTTGCTTTTGGGACCGATCTCTCCCCACACACATGCGACGATATCGTCGGGGTTTGTGGCAGTCGAACTTCAACCGAAGGACCCTTTTGGGTTTACAACCCCCGACTTGATGACAGCGTCGTGCGCACACACGCACACTGCATGAATGACCTGCAGGCAGGCCTCCGCATTCAAGAAAACGTGATCGCCATAACTTCCACCACACTTGCATGCTTCCGGCCCGACAGCCAGGCGAAGTGTGCAGGGGGTGGTGGCGGTTGGGTGGATGGCCCGGTGCCGTTGTCGTGCTGCTGCGATTCCTGTTTCTATTTATTTTGTGACAAGACAACCAAAAAAAAACCACAGAGTGTCACACCAACGGAAAAACAAGACAAGGCAAAACAAAACAAAACAAAACACGGCAAAAAAAAAAGACATTGACTGCCCCCAATCTTACACCTTGGTGCAGGAGAAGGGGCGTCAATGGAACAAATCGTACCTGTGCAGCCCAGCTCTCATGGTGTACGTGATTGTCGACACCAAAAAAAAATTCAAAAAAAAAAGTGTGCAAACGTCACTGCCTCATCGCCCCCTCGCACGTCAGGCTGGTGGTCGTTCCCGTCTACCCCACACGCCACCGCCGCCACAAAAAAGAACACTCTGTCTTTTTTTGCTCCCTGTCTTCCTCCTCCTCTCCCCCTCCCCCACCGCCGCCACCACAGCTGGTCCACGGGAGGATCGTTCGTTCGATGCAACCAAAATTGTGGCCCCGCTGTGTATCCACCACCAATACCGCATCCCCAACCCCTCCTTGATCTATTCCATCCCCAGCCCCTCCCTCGGTCATTCAGAGTGCAGGGAGAGAGGTTGGGCCCTCCGTGTGCCCTACTAGTTTCTATGCTTCTCTGTTTGACGAGGCTACTACTCCGCACCCACCCCCTCCCCACCCTCCCAAACAACGGGAGCGCATCTCATACAGGCCGTTCGCTCGGGGCGAAGTTGGGCCAGGGGATAAGATAGGTCTGGTTTTCCGGTTTTCAAAACCAGGGTTTCCCGGTTCCCGGTTTTCTGGAAAAAAAAAAAAGGTCGGTCTCATTTTTGGCGGTTTTTCTTGTGACTTTGGGACAGTAAAACAGTCAGAAAAAACGCCATAAAAAATGCCTCCTCACCCTTGTCACCAGGTCCTGGGTAAGACGTTAAACTGCCTGGGGGGGCCGTCCCCGGACCATGACGGGTGCCTGCACCAGGAGTCTAGCACGGCCGTGGTCCAGGGCATGACCGAAAACTGCTTGGGTACCGAGGCTCCCCAGACCAGGAAGGGTGGAGACACCTGGAGTCTAAATAGTCACACCACGTCAGGCCAGACCTTCGCATTGCACTCCGCGAAGACTGCCACACAGCCGCGGGGCAGGTGTGCAGCCTGTGGAAAACCTCGTACAGAAAAGGGTCGGCGACCGCCCGCCCCCAGTCTGAGAGGCATCAGCCGAATCTCGGTGGAGGCGGGCACAAAACAAAAGGGAGAGTCGTCACTGTGCATATCAGCACGGTCCCGCCCTCTGTGCCAGACCAACACACCACCAAAGGAAAAGAGGAAGAGGCGACGTAAGGCAATGCCTCCGTGCGGCCAGGAGAACACGAAATAGCGACCCCCTCAACGGGGAATGCTACGAGCACGGCCAAAAATCGTTCAAATCGTTCAAAAAATAGAAAGTGACCCCATCGTGATCCGCACAGAGCTCAAATAGTCCAAAGAAGGCAGAGAAGCGGAGAAGAAAAATGGACCTAGCGGATGGCCCGGTGGGTGGTGACCTCGTCATGCAGGTCTCTTCTGTTTTGAAGGTGCACACATGGTGGACTCCAGCCACCATGTCTAAGAGGGAGTCTAAGACTGCAGTCTGGAGGGCTGAGACGAGAACACGAACGACTTTCAAGCAGTCTTGAAGGTCGCCAAGCCTATTGGGGGCAACTAACAGATGAGATTTGTTTGTTGCCTGTCGTCACAGCTAGGTGCCCATCTCCTCGATAACGGAATGTGTGCAGAGATCTCGTGGACCCTTTGGCCATTCTGTCGTGCACCCACTCCACCCACAACGCACACCTGTCACGAGTGGTCGCTCCCCCGTCCTCCTCCACCCTGAAGGTTGAACCCTCAAGGACCAGTGATCTCCTGCTGGCCGGGCTGCGATACAGCGAAGCCTTCCTACTTACAAGCGAATCCAGACTGTAGTGAACAGATGTTCACTACCGTGGCCTCCGGCGGCTGGGGGGCTCCGCCCCCCAGACCTCCCTGTGTAAAAGCATTGCACCAGACCGGTTTTTTGGTCGAGAGTCCAAACTTTCAAAGCAGCTGCTGCGCCTGCCCCACCAAGCAGCCTCAGTACGACAGGACGCGCGCAGGCACCGGGCCTTCTCAGACTCTGGGAGGGTTTGCGCGGGTCGCGCGCGCCGAAGGCGCGCGCGAAAAATTTTCAAAACCAGAAAAACCGGAAAACGGCGCCAGAAAAAAAGTCTATCTTATACCCTGAGTTGGGCCCAACTTCGCTAAAAAAATAAATCTTCAGATTTACTTCGTCCCAACTTCGCCCAACAACTTCGCCCAAGGGGACGAAGTTGGGATAAAAAAAATCTGGGCTCGGCCCCCACCCACCGAAGGGGGGGTGGGTGGTGAAAGAGCCCACGGGATCACGAGGCTCAGGGGATGGGGAATGCACGAGGAAGGAAGTGTCAGAAGGAGACCACAACGACCTTCCCCAAAGTACGATGTATTGCTCCGCCCAGACCCCCCTGTGGCGTATGTCTGGTGCCCAAGTCCTTTCAAGTTACATGAATCTGTCCGTAATGAACATCCGCAATGAACAGATGTTCACTACCGTGGCCTCCGGCGGCTGGGGGGCTCCGCCCCCCAGACCCCCCTGGCAGCCGAACTGTGTGGCACAGCGGCCCCTGCCAATCCACGGGCGTTTCGCTCATAAGCAAGGTTATTAATGCCTCCGGAGGTACTAACAGCCTTGCCAGAAGTGCAGCGATCTGCCCTCTCAAGGAAAGGTAGCCAATGTGTACCTCCCGAGGGGGCGCCTCCCTGTGGTTAAAAAAAATCTCAAAATCCCAAAATCCCAAATAAAACTTCGTCCACCCCACACGGGATCTGTGGACGATAGCGAACGGCCTGATCTCATAGCAAAAAAAAAGGTGTGTTGTGAGAAGCAAACAGGAAATGGCGCAGTTTTAATCCCCTGTTTTGTATGCTGGGGTGTGTGTGTGTGTCTGATCTCTCAGACACACAAAAAGATGGGTGAGGGGGTGTTGGAGCAACGGGGTGTGTGTGTGTGCACCGCTGTCTTCTGTGTGCCCTCAATGTTCAGGCTCTGGACTTATGAATGTACATGACCGTGCATCATTATCCCGGTTGGTGATTTTTTTTTGACTGGGCCCCATGCTGGGTCCTTTCAGAATCAGATACTTCTCGGCTCAAAAACTGGCTGATATACGGTGTCTGCGACACCCTTCAGCCTTTGGTTGTGCTTGGTCGTATGCCGGGTGCCCTCTGAACAGCACCAAAGGAAGAAGTCAAAGAGAAGAACGTCACGCGACACACACCTTGTTGAGAATTCAGAATCTCCCCTCCCCTCCCCCCCGGAGCGCTGCAGACTATTGGCGCCGGGCGGGAGGGGGGGGGGGACTGGCAGCAAGCAACACCGTACATACCACAAAGGGTGCTGCCAAAAGGAGACTGCCCGAATCCAAAAGAATATTCCCCCACTCCCTCTCCTCCTCCCACCCCACCCCCTCGCGTGGCCGTTGCTTCTCGCGGCTCCCCAGTTTCCATATGCGAACGAAGTCTACTTCTATTCCCTTCTGTGCATGCCCCCTTCCCCCTCCCCGCGCAGTTCTTTTCCCCCTCCCTTTTCCCCGAGTACCCCACCCTCGCCCCATCCCCCCCTCGCCCCCCTTCTGTTCCGTTTGATGTTTTCCGATCTTGGCCCCCCCCCCCAGGCCCTGGGGTAAGGATTTTTGGTAGTTCACGGATTTCCTCCGGGGGGGGGGGGGGGGGGGGGGGGGGGGGGGGGGCTCCCCGCGGGCTGAGGTCAGGCTGGCGACCCAGGTTTTCAGGGTGACACCAGGATTTCCTCGAAATTTTGGGTGACCCCCACCCCCTGGTCGGGCACCCTACCAGGGGGGGGGGGTCACGAGGGGGGGTATGGGGGGGGGTACCCCCCTACCCGACCCCCCTCCCGACTCGGGATGGGGGGGGGGTCAGGAGGTGGTACTTTCACCCAATTGATGTTCCCCAGTAATAGGTGTAAATGGGCACCCCATGGCCAAAATGACCCCATCGCGATCCGCACAGATTCCAAACGTTCAAAAGAACGGGTTTTTGGAAAATCCGAGGGGGGGGTCCCGCTGGGTGGGTAGGTGGGGTGTAGTGGACTGGCTGCCTCCCAGCCACCTTCTCCCACGACCAGTCCCTGAACCAGACCCGTGTTTCATGGGTGATACTTGGCTCACACACCATCAAAGTGACCCCACTGTGATCCGCACAAATTCCAAACGTTCAAAAGAAAGGGGTTTTGGAATACCCGAGGAGGGGGTCCCGCTGGGTGGGGTGGGGTGTCATGGTGTGTGTCACCCAGTCACCCTTCACCCATAACCAGCCCCTGAACCAGACCGCTTTTTCATGGGTGAAGCTGGGCACCTAGACCCACAGTGTGACCCCACTACGATCCGCAAAAGTTTCAAACGTTCAAAAGAACGGGGTTTTGGAACACCTGAGGAGGGGGTCCCGCTGGGTGGGTGGCTGGGTGGGGTGGCATGGTGTGTTACTCCCAGTCACCTTCACCCATGACCAGCCCCTGAACCAGAGCCACATTTCATGGACAAAGCTTGTCACCTAGACCTACAAAGTGACCCCACTACGATGCGCACAGATTCCAAATATTCAAAAGAACGGGGTTTCGGAACACCCGAGGAGGGGGTCCCGCTGGGTGGGTGGGCTGGCTGACTCTCGGCCTCCCATCACAGTCTCCTATGACCAGCCCCTGAACTAGACCCACATTTCATGGGTGAAGCTTGGCACCTAGACCCACAGTGTGACCCCACTACGATCCGCACAGAGCCCAAAGAGTGCAATGGAAGGGGTCAATCGCGATTCCGCGAGTCGAAGATTCCGCACTTTTGGGTCACTTTCAGGTGATGTCAGGTCCCTGGAGTGACTGCAGATAGCCCATTTTCAGGGTGGGAGCCCTACTCGTACGTCACCCAGATTCAGCCCAAACCCGTGCACCCAGGGTGCACGGTCGCCGGGAGCGCGCGGGCACCCGGAAACAGGTTGCATTTGCGCGCGCTGCCTGCACCCTGCACGCCAGCCCCCCCCCCCCCCCCCCTAGCCGGAGGTATATATACAAGCCAGAACACATCGAAGACCTGGCTAATGCCACCTACATAGCGCCTGACACCCACCGGATGACGTGGTTGGCAAGCAACATGCATTGCAACCCTCAGATGTGGTGTGTTGGGGCATTTTCTTTTCCAACCTCCCACACAGTGGCACTGTACGGTACCAAACGGTGGCACAAAATTTAGGTACCCCAATTCGGGCACCTGAGGTGCCCGGAATGGTGGAAAAGTGGGGTTCGATGGGTTTCCGGACCGATCTGGGGGGGTTTGGAGGGTTTACGGGGGCTTTGGGGCCTCTGCGCCGGTTTTTTTGAAAAATCGTGTTTGTCCACGTAAAAGGGTGGCATTTGACCCCCCCCCCCCCCCCCCAGTGATGTTATAAATCTGGGGTTCCTGAGCCCGGTTCAAAAAAATCCAAAAAAATCCAAAAAAATCAATAAAAATCCATAAAATTCCATAAAAATCCATAAAAGTCAATCCCCCGTGTATGTGTGGGGGTGAGCGAGCTGCCCACCCACTATCCCACCCCTGCCTCCTGCACACAACACGATAATATAGACTCTGTCCGTCGGTGGACCCATAAGAGGGACCTGGGGCGGGATTTTCGGGATTTTCGGAAAAACCCCAAAGGGCTAACAGCGAAAATCTGTAGTTCGGCGAAAGCCCGCATATTTCTGACATCTCCTGGGAAAGGAAAACCAGGGCACTACCCCCTATGAGGCAAGCTCAGGAAGTGCCCTCGCAAGTCAGATTCTTGCCACTGTACAAAACAGGGGGTACCCATACAAACACAGGAGGGATGATTGAGGGATGATCCCTCTCCCTTGCTCCGTGTCGGTGTACTCCGCGTGCGACCAGCAAGCCTTGCGCCCAGGCATCTCAAGGGGTGGGGGTGTTTGTTAACATGTTTGGGTGGATGAGTGTTCTCAGCCAAGCAAAAACCCCAAAGGGGGTCAAAAAAGTCAAAAAAATCACTGAAAACACACCCAAAAAAATCAAAAAAATCCAAAAAAATCAAGGCACACATCACTGCCCCCCCCCCGACGTTCACGACCCCCCAGAAAATTACCCCAGCCCCTGCCCCCCCCCCCCCCACCCCGCCTAGTTTTTCCCTCCCCCGCCCCCGCTTCCTCACCCACCTGCCCCCTACCCACCCATGACCTACCCCCGCGTTCCCTTCCGCCCTTCCCCCCTGAGGTTCGCCCTCAATATTGAGGGCGAGTCAAGTTTTTTGAACTTTTTCTGCCGTCCTACATTTTTGTCACACATTGCAAGTGTTGGAGAACACACCCCCGGAGAGCGACCGTGCTCTGCATGCAGACTCAACAACACTGTCACATCACACACACACCCCCCAAACACACAATCGCCCCGACAAGGCGTGCGGGTCACGCGGCTTGCAAAAACCCTCTTTGGAAATGCAAAGGAATCCCTGCGAATATGTCACATGTTTGGTTCTGTCGAGGAACCAGGGACCTACCGGCATGACATGCTGCTTTTTTGTATGCATCCCCCCACACCCCACACACCCTACCCAGAATATTGGCATATTTTTTGACATTTTTTTTCTCTCTCTGTGTTGTGCGTGAGGGGGATGGAAACTCCAGAATTGTGCTGATGTGCGTGTTCATCTTCTCTGTGTAACACCACCCCAAAAGGCACTGCAGCAGTGCTCATACTTAATTTCCTGTTGCAGCGGCGATTTGCGTCTCTCTGCGTCTTGCTCTCTCTCTCTCTCTCTGTGGCATCGGCGTGGGGCGGAGTATTTTAATTCAATTCTCGAAGAACTCTCGGTATCTGAGGCCATTTTTCGCAGCCGCAGCCAAACAAGACACTGAATGATTCAAATGCTCGACATCGCGTGACTCCCCCCACCCACCGGCCGAAGTGGGGCTCCGGCCGTTCTTTTCGAAAAAACGGAGCTGCGCTTTTGTCTCTCTCTCTCTCTCTCTTCCCGTTTCCCCCAGAGGGGTGTCTTCGCTGTGGTGCGTTTTATGGGTGCATGCCATCATCATGCCATGAGAAAATGCCGAACGTTCTGCCAAAAAAAATACCTGCCAACAGCAAAGACCTTCAGAAGCGCGCGTGGAACCTTCTTCCCCCGCCTGCCCTCGGAGAGGGGTGGGAAGGAGTGTGTGTCAGCGTGTGGTCGCATCAGAGTTCGCTCGGTGCCGCCAGTTCGTCCTCCGGACCCGGGAACATGTAATATGCCCCCGCCATGTGAAGGGGGAGGCTTCGCTGTCGACGTACCAAAGTAGAAAAAAACAGGCTTCCTCACAACCACTGAGGCGTGTGTCAGGCTGATGCAGTTTGACCCAGCGAACGCGCCCCCTCAATAGTTAGGAGTAAACTTTAATGCCACTGGGGTCGCTGGGGTCTTAGCGCTCCGCGTGCCGAAGAGGTGCGCTTTTGTTTTTAAGACTCCGCCAGTTGAACCCACCAGCAGTAGTTTTGAATGCCGCCGTATTTTCTGGGAACCATCTTTCTCAGAATTAGCACGCACGCTCCGTGACTGGAGCAGACATGTCCTGTGCAGCTTAGCAGTATTTACAACGTCTGCAACAGGTGGATCGCCCATTCACTTGTGCACGTGATGTGTAATGTTATTTCGAAGAAGTTAGGTCACAAGGCACGACTCGCAGCTGCTGTTTTTGGTGAGCAGCTTTTGAGACGACCTGCGGCAGTGCCACACGTAGACACGGTGGTGTCCTTGAATCGCCCCACACACTCACACCTGCAGTCGGGGGAAGCTTGAAGAAACTCTGAAATTACAAGACTTCTAAATTCTTTCACCGCCCCCATCGTGTTATTTTCCCGTGAAAAGCGGAGTAACATGAAGGCGGAAGTGACCCTGATCTTGCAAATTGTTTTGAGAAGTGTGAAGGAGGGACCCCGCCGTAAATCTCTCCCCTCCCCCCTCCTCCCCACCCGCCCCTTTTCTCGCGGGCTCTTTTCTTCCTAAACAGTGCCAGTCTCACTGAGCGACACCCAGTGAGTCAAGTCTCTCAAGAACCACGCCAGCCAAACAGTTTCCTCTAACACAACGGCCAGTGGTAGCACCTCTTCCCCCACACCAACGTGCACACAGCATACAGAGTCGACGCCTGTACTTTGACGACAGTGGCCCCTGTGTTCGCTTCACCCCCCCCGCCCCGCCCCTCCCACACACGTGACTGTCTTTTTATGGTTATCAGAAGTGCTGATCACATCAATCCTAAATTTGGTGCGACTCTCCACTTTGGTTCACACTCGTCCAGCACAACCCTCGCACTTGACTCGCTCTTCACGAACACTGACCAGCGATCTTTCGTCGCTTGGCTCCAGTCCAAACGCTGAATAACGTCGCCGGGGGGTTTGGCCCATCGCCTGTTTTTGTCCGAAAGAACGAATCACACCGGGACTTACGTGTGGTGTCGTGCCGTTGTGTTGTTCAGCTTTCTGTGTGGGGGAGGCCACGACGTCTTCCAAGCAAAGAGAATTTGCCCCCCGCCGCCCCCCGTCCCTCTGCGCTACCTGTGTGATTGGGAGTGTCTTCCGAATGAAAAGAAAAAAGGTTTGTAGAATTTCAGAACGAGCTTCTGAGGTGGGAGGCCTATACCTGCCTCCGAACACGGCGTTGTTTGTTTTTTTTTGTTGTCCCCCCCCCCCCACCCCCCCCTTCACTTCACCAGCTTCTGAGAAAATTCAAAACAGAACAGAAAATACATGATTTATTGGCATCCAGTCTGCACAGAAGAGCCTATCTGGGTGTGGAATACCTAAACCCGATTGGCAGTCGTGCGCCTGGTTCACACTAAACGGCCTTAGCCTGGGTAGCTGCAATTGCCGCTCGGGCGGGCTCTCGCAAAGAGGGTGCCTTCGGAAGAAGACGGCTCGCCTCAGTAGTCAATACCACGACCTCACGACCTCGGGCATCAAAGGCGCCGAAACTGCGCAAATAATTTGCCAATCTCGGCAGAGTGCCGCCCTCTCTGACTTCCCTCACCTGTGCCCGTTTGTGGCATGGGGCTCTCATTCGCACCGTTGGTGCCGTGATGCTGAAGGCATTTCCCTTTCTTCTTTTTTTGTTCAATTTTCTTACCCCCACCCCCCCCCCCCCCCCGCCCTCCCTTAAGTAAATAAATTCCCCTGCTCTTGGGAACGAACAACAGCAACGGGCCCATAAAAAGTGTAGGGACCGGGGTGGGGGGCAACATGCGCGAATCCGCCCTTCTCCCCCGAGAAAGACCACTGTCACTGATGAGTGGCGCGTTTTGAGCATCGTAGCCATGCATCCACGTGTGGCCAGAAACGGGGTCTATCGTAGTATTCTCTCAACACACGTCGTGTGAATCATCGTACAACAAAGCATACATCAGACTGTGTCTGAATGGCTTGGTGATTGGCCTTCGTCTGTAGAGATCACTCATATTGTCACATGTCATAAAACAATGGCAGGATTCTGGAACTAGCTTGCAAGTTCTCAGTCCCACTACAACTGTCAACTGTCTTAAGCGCCCTTCGCAGACATGTCAGGCTCGCTCAACCATCGAAGTAAAAAATCAACCCCCCGACGTCGTGACTCTTACAGCCTTGAGGATTAGGGAGACTGCACAGCCCAACAAACAGAAAAGACCTGAGAGACGAGGTGTGCCGCAGGGTTGGGGGTTTCCCCCCATCCATGAAATGATGTACAGCGCACACACACGCAGGCACGTACGTAGTAATCCCGGTAAGTGGCTGGGGTCCGCGTAGCTTCCTCAGGCCCACTTATCAAAATCATGAATCAATTCAAATCCACACTCACTCACACTCACACTTCTGTTCCTGGTGTTGTCAAGTTTTGACCGATGCCAGCTTCGCTCTCGTCAAAGGCTTTGCGTGCACGTGTCGAACCAGCGAACGACGATATGGCGTTCCCGTGACTCCACTCGCGATGAAAGCCTGACGTACGAAGCAGTGTGCCCGCCCCCGCGGGTGTTTCGATGAACCCCGGTGCTATGCTGCACAGGGGTTTGTTTGCTAGCAGCTTGGTGGAAGAATTCCAGAAAGGGGTTGCAAAACCTACATGCCCCACCCCGCCGCAACTCCCTGAGAACCGGTGTGGTGGCAAACAACCTTCAGAGCCTCTGCCGAGAATAATAAAATGAACAACACCCCCCCCCCCCCGCCCGCGCCCTCCCCCCCCCCTTGTTTTTGTTATTGGCGTAGCCACATTGGGGTGCCACCGTGGGCATATCGTTTCCCCTATTTTTTCCCCCCATTTTTTAGGCACTTCGATGTGGCGGAAGTGTCCCGTGCTGTTCGCGCGTTCTTGACTCACGACATCAGACCTCCAGCGCAAAAAAAAATCAAGCGCAGAGTTATCCGAAGCGAATGAAATTGCACAACAAGCGCAGACTATCAGTGGTACACTTTATGCAGATCAACGCTTCAACGCCACGCCAGCCGTGGGATCATACCCTCTTTACGAAGAACACCAGACTCATGCGACCTACAACCACATGTGGAGAACTATTCCAATTGGTCGAAAGAAACACACCATGCTCAGGGATCAAAGAAGGGATAGCCCCGCCTGTCTGAGGATAATACTCATCAGGAATCCGATTAAAAACTTCGTGTGAGTAGAAAAGTCACCTCATCCGCAGCCGCCCCAATATTGACACGAACCCACACCCGCTCTTCATGGGTTTGTGCGTCGAAGCGTCAGCACAAACAAAACACAGGCTGAATGCGGTTTGCCCACTGGGCGGTGTTGTGACCTTAATCCCATGACAACATCCTTGTTTGGCCACTGCTTGCGCTCCCCCGGCCCCCCTCCCGTGTGTAGCCTGCTGATGTGTTTCCTCGACGTAATGCAGTAACAGGCGGGCAGTTGCTTTTCCCGCATGCGTTCCGCGACCGCTGTCGACTCCCCTCTCCTCACTGGAGTAGGTGCAATTTTCTGCCTGCTGTCATCATGTTGTTGCGTGTGCGGACCCTTGCGGAGGCTCCAAATGCCTGATCAGACATCTCGCTGTCGTTCGCACTGCACACCAGCCGCAGAAGTCGCGGCACCCTTTTTTGCTTTTGCTTTGTTTCATGCAAGAAAGACCCCCCACCCCTCGGGAGGGCTTGATACAGAACGACACTAGGCCCCCGAAGGTGGCCTTGCCATCCCCCCCAGTTTTCACTTTGTGTTGCATCGCAGGCCCCCCCCCCCCCCGTTTTTTGCGTTCACCCCCCCTGCTTTCTTGTGTTCCTTTCTTTGTCAAGTCTTCCTGGATTCTTCTTACTGCTGCACCCGCAGCGTGGAAAGAAATGCACAGAGGCCCAGCCACACAGACAGATCGAACCTCTCAGCACAGTTCAGGTGCAGGTCCACGAGCGACATGACGTGCAGCGCCCCTTTGTCAGGAGGTTGGGGCCCCGCATCTGCTGCGTCCCAAACCAGAGGGCTTGCTGATTGGAGAATTGGAGCACACATGGCCCCCCGCCCCCTGCCCCCCACCACAGCTCTGCAGGACCTGCCGAGTCATGCCCGCACACGGCCGCACTTTTGGGAATATCCCTGCGGACCACCCCCCCCGTGCATAACACTATGTCACCCCCAGGCGGCCCTGGCGGGGGGTGACATACACGAACCCGCCACTCCCCGTGTGTATGTCACCCCAAAAAGGTGTGTTTATGCCACCCCCCCCTCCCCCCTCTCGATTCACACCGCCCAATCCTCAGGAAGCCGACACCATGTCGGCCACCGCTGCGGCTGGTGGGGCGAAGACCTCGCGCGTGCGCGCCAAGGGGTCAGTTCCGTCCTTCAACCCTATGCGGTCGATTTACAAGACGCTCTTCTATATGCCAATGAGCCGCCACATCGTGAGGGGTGGTATCTACCTGCGTGCGATTCGGTCGAACGCAAAGCTCCTCTTTTTCGGAACTGTTGGTGCGTGGCCTGTTTGGGCGATGACGAGGTACGAGGTGTCTAGCCTCGCTCTGGTATGTGCCCTCCTCGATGCCCCGCTCCAACCCGCCTTCTCGTCACACACAGGAAGATCATGCCAAGACTGATCCAAATGTGCTCGCCCGCACCCCGACCTCTAGCTTGTCCGACAAGAATCGGCGTGCTATCCCGATCACCGTGGAGCACAACCTTCAGGAGGACCCATGGAAGGACTACCTCACGGCGTACAACAAAATCGCCTGGGAGCAGGCGAGCTACCACGACAACCCCTCGGAGGAGCAGGGGTGGGACGCGTGGGGCGACCAGGCGAAGAAGAGCCTCCTTGAGGGCTCGAGCGCCATCTACATGGGCAACAACATTGGCTATTGTATGTCACCTTTTCCCCACCGTGCGCCACCAGTTGTAGCGAAGTAGATAGACGGAGAGGCAGCCGGCCCAAAGCTGTTGCCAAAAAACAGACTGGTCGCAGCTCCCACCCCTCAGGCGGGGTGAAGATGCATGCAAGACCCAATGCCCTCAAGATGCCTGCTGTGGCGGGCTGTGGAAGCGGAACCACACTGGCTCATCTCCTCTCCCACACCCACTCACAGATTACCACAAGTCCGACTACACATCCTTCCCGCTGTTCGCCGCCACGTCACTGTGCAACGGGTATGTCGTGCCTATGCAAGGTGCCCTATCCCACCCACCACCTTCCGTCACAGCGTGTCGAAGTGGGCGAAGCACGTTTACTACGACTACTGGTACTGCCACTGGAACATGCCGATCGATCAGCGCTTTGAGAGTCTGGACTACAAGCACAGCCGTCGTATTATTAGGCGGTGGTACAACTCTGGTGGATGGTATGCCTGCGTACGACTTGTGTTTCCATTCCTTTGTTTGTGGCAAATAGTGCCGTGCATGTGTGGATCGAGGAATCAAAGGATCACTGCCACACGTTTTTTTTGTGCGACATGCTGCCAGTGATTTTCCTCTCCGCTGAAAATCTCAAAAATGCCGGCGAAAATGGAACACTATCGACACATGTCACTGAACACGGGGGAATGGGGAGGGGGAGAGGTTGTGGTGAAACGCACACACCTCGACCTGTGATGAGGTGAGATGTGGCTCTGCAATTACGGCACTACGCGTGCCGTAAACTCAAATCGGACCTGCTTTCTCCGTGTTCCATTTCCTCCTTCATTGCATGAGCAGTGATTTTCCCCCGTGGCGAAAAAATAAAATTTCGCAAAAAAAAAAATCTCTGGAAAAATCGTCCGGCGAAAAAAGTTTTTTCGCCACGGGGGTTTTTGGTGGGAATTTTTCAGGGGGTCTGGGGAGAGGTCCTGGAGGAAAAAAAATCAGGCCCAGGAAAAAAATGGGAGGGCCTGCTCTGTGAGCCCCACCAAGCAGTCACAGATTGGCAGGACAAGACCTGCAGAGGGTGGCTGCAAAGAACAGATGTTCACTACCGTGGCCTCCGGCGGCTGCGGGGCTCCGCCCCCCAGACCCCCCTTGTGGAACCCAGGCCCACAAGCCGTACAGCAACCCCAGGAATGCGAAAACGCCCAAAATCTGTAGCCTCGACGGGACGGATGTTCACTACCGTGGCCTCCGGCGGCTGGGGGGCTCCGCCCCCCAGACCCCCCCTGTCGCGTGTGCCTGTCTCGCAAGCCCTTGGGCGTATGCGACTGGCCATCTCCGCGTAGTCTCGGAAAAATTTTTCCGGGTGGGAAAATTTTTTTTCGCCGGCATTTTTGAGATTTTCAGCGGAGAGGAAAATTACTGTGCATGAGGCTACAAAAAAAATTTCCCACTCGGAAAAATTTTTCTCGGGCGCGCTTCGCGCTCCCGAGACTACGCGGAGATGGCCAGTCGCATACGCCCAAGGGCTTGCGAGACAGGCACACGCGACAGGGGGGGTCTGGGGGGCGGAGCCCCCCAGCCGCCGGAGGCCACGGTAGTGAACATCCGTCCCGTCGAGGCTACAGATTATGGGCGTTTTCGCATTCCTGGGGTTGCTGTACGGCTTGTGGGCCTGGGTTCCACAAGGGGGGTCTGGGGGGCGGAGCCCCGCAGCCGCCGGAGGCCACGGTAGTGAACATCTGTTCTTTGCAGCCACCCTCTGCAGGTCTTGTCCTGCCAATCTGTGACTGCTTGGTGGGGCTCACAGAGCAGGCCCTCCCATTTTTCCTGGGCCTGATTTTTTTTCCTCCAGGACCTCTCCCCAGACCCCCTGAAAAATTCCCACCAAAAACCCCCGTGGCGAAAAAACTTTTTTCGCCGGACGATTTTTCCAGAGATTTTTTTTTTGCGGAATTTTATTTTTTCGCCACGGGGGAAAATCACCCCTTGGGCTACCCGCCTCCAGGGTGGCGGGCACCTCCGACCACTCCACATCCCCCACGTGTACCGGGAAGTCGTCCCGTGTCGCTGCCATTTCGCTCCGGGCCCCCCGACCTGTCCCTCACCGACTGCTTGAAGTGCTCCTCGACGTTCCCTACACGGGAATTTCTGGCGCAGTGTAGTGCCCCTCGGGCTGTCGCTGCTTGAACTGCTCCTTCGGCGTTCCCGGGAAGTCTTGGTGCTGTGTTGTGCCCCTCGGGCTTGAAGTGCTCCTACGGCGTTCCCTACACGGTGTTGTGCCCCTCGGGCTTGAATTGCTCCTACGGAGTTCCCTACACGGTGTTGTGCCTTTTTTTTCTTCAGATTTGACAACCAGGTTTAGCGTGGCCTTACCTTGTCGTCCGTCAAATCCTCCTGATGATATTGTCTGGAAAAACCCAGTGATGTGTTTTGCCTGAAGTGCAGAGGTGAGGTGGAGCAGGTGGAGCACGAAACAGAAGTGATCATGAGTCAGAGGCCAGTAAGCAGTCCCGAGTCCGTCGCGTCTCTGTAGCATTTCCCGTACCACACAAGTGTGTTATGTGCAAAAATTCCCACCAAAAACCCCCGTGGCGAAAAAACTTTTTTCGCCGGACGATTTTTCCAGAGATTTTTTTTTTTTGCGAAATATTTTTTCGCCACGGGGGAAAATCACTGCATGCTGGCCATCCCCATGATCCTGATCGCTGATGATCTGAGAACAGGCGAGGCTGGGGTCTGCAGGTCCGGACCCTTGCTGGTCCTGCTCGGCAGAATTCAGATTGGTTGTGATCACACTGCCTCTCTGTGCGACGGCATGCTGGGGACGGACGCATCGCCCGCGCCCCCTGCACCACTGTGTCCCAAGTTTGAAATTAATTCTTGTGTTTGCTTCTTGAGCTGCAGTTACCACAGTGCAACACACTGTGCACACCATCACCCTTTCTGCAGGGGTGGCGTCCGGCACCAGCGCATCGAGGGCGGTTCTACCCTCACTCCGTGGAGAAGCGTCGCAATGCACACGTAATCGCCGCCCGTGTCACGCGACTGAACGGCTTTTCGAAACGAGGAACAAGAAGAAGCAGAAGCAGAATCTGCGGTCGCAAAGGGGGCGGGGTGCTCCTGGGAGAAACCAGTTTTGCTGCATCAAAGCGGAGAACAAAAAAAAGTCTGTCACGAGATAATCCTATGTATTTCCAAACACAAGCCCCTCCCACCAGTCCTGGTATCGTGAGGGGTGGGAGGTAGCGACCGCCTTCCCGGCCGAGGGGGGAGGGGGGCTTCCATGCATCATGGGTTGGCACACCCTGACGCAGAACAAAATAATTCAGCGCCCCCGCGGGGAATAGCACAAAAAAATACGGCAAGCACCATCTGTTCCCTGCATTACAGTAACCAGTTGGGGGTGCGGAGGCCCGACTCAGCGCCTTCCTTTTCTTTTTGTTCCCCCCCCCCCACCCCCACTTCCGCACACTTCAATGTGGGTGGAAAGTTTCTCGCGCTTTGCTCGTGCCCTTGTGCTCTTCACTCACGACACCATCATCAGCAGGAGTGTGAGTGTGGAAGCGTCAACGCAAAAAGAAACCATAGTAAAGATAAACCATAGCAAAAAGTGCCGACCAAAGCGCAGAGACACTTTCCCCAACCCCAACCCCTCCCATTGGAGTACACTACCACGTGGGGGGGCGCAGCAAGGCGGCAACAGGCACACAACGCTTGAAGTGGCGCTGGAGCTGCCTCCCCCAGCCTACAGCTCCCCCTCCCCCCCCCCCTCGTCTTTGCAATGTCTGTTGTAAGGAAGATTCCCTTTCACCCCCTCTCACCGGGGGCTGCTAAAAAAATCGTTGAACATCGTTCAAAAGGGTCTTCACGTGAATGTGGGATGCATGTGGCTTCGCTGTCTGCGAAGAAAAATGCGACGGACCCGACGAAAAATGCGACGTTCCCCTCTGGGGTGCCAGGGGGTGGTGATACGCTTTGAGGGGCTCGTGGAAAAAATATATGTCACCCACGGGGCGGGGCGGGGGCGGGTGGTTGCAGGTTTGGGCGGGGCGGGGCGGAGGCTTTGCCATCTGAGTTGGAGTGGCATTCCACCCCCCCCCCCCCACCCGCGCCGTTTTTCTTTTCGTTTTCTTTTCTGTCTGTATCCGTCTGGAATACGAACGCACTGAGGGGGGTGGCACGGTGTGTAGTCATAGCGCATGTGGCCAGTCAGCACTGCTTCGAATCTAAGAAGACAAACGACTGCATTTGCGTAGCTTTTCACAACTTCCAGTGTCGGCTTCTCGGCCACAACCTTGAGTGTGAAAACACTGCAGTCTCAAATCTGCAACCCTCTGCCCTGGGCTCTCCTTTTCGCCACATAAACGAGCCTCTGCATTCAGTGGATTTGACACAAAATCACAATCAGAAGCAGGGCTTTCTTTGTCGCTTGTTACCGCGATGACTACTGGCTGTGCGGGGGAGGGGGAGGTGGGGGCAGGTTTGCGGGACGATCGTGGATCGGGGTGTAAGGAAAATCGGTGAAGCGCAGTAAGTTGCGATACCTTGTGGCCTGAGAAAGCCAGCCCCCCCCTGCTGGGTTTGGTGAACAGCGGTCTCTGTCTCGAGTTGGCGTCATGTTGTCACAGGTGGCATGTTGTTGGTGCCAGAGGTGGCAGCAATGCCATTCCTGGCATTTCACCCTCAACAAGCAGCCACCACACCTGCATGAACCAGTTTGGTTGAATCGAGCAATCCAAAGCACTGGCATCACACACACCCGGGCAGGCACGACATCTCACACACGGCAGCGATGGGGAAGTTCGGTGCACTGTTCGAGGATTCCGATGACGACACCCCTGTGAAGGCTGTCCCGAAGCCCCCTGTGCCCATGAAGGACCCGAGTGCAGAGGCTCCGAAGGTGTCGGTCCCAAAGCCTCCTCCACCAGCCCCGAAGCCTGTGCCTGTGCCGGAGGAGCCGAAGCCCGAGCCCCCGAAGGCGGAAGAGAAGGAGGCGGCCCCTCCTGTGCCCCAGCCCCCGCCGCCGGCACCCATCGACAGCGACTCCTCCGACGACGAGGCGCCGCCACCGCGCCAGCAACAGCAGCAGCAGCAGCAGCCCACGCCCCGCCAGGAGGCGCCGCCTCCGGTAGCAGCAGCCGAAGCGCCCGTGCCTGTCCCCTCTGCACTCACCAACCAGGTGCACGAGGCATTCGCGCTTTCTAGCGCAGCGCTGGTGCAGCAGTCGGATGTGCTGCGCAGCAGTATGGCCAACGTGCAGGCGGACGTGCAGGCAGGGCTGCGCCAGACGGCAGCCTCCTTCGAGGACCGCGTCATCCAGTCGACCGCGTCTCTCGAGGAGCGCGTGCTGCACTCATCCGACGAGCTGAAGACCGCCTTCAGCACGCAGCTCGGTGATGTTGTGGAGCAGCTCAAGATTCTTGCGCAGCCGCCCCCGGCACCAGCGCCAATCACGACCGAGGCGTGCCCGCCGCTGAACGGATTCCCGGAGTACACAGCGACAGAGGCAGCCCCCTCGGCAGCTGGCAACGAGGAGCAGTCGAAGTTCTGGGAGAAGGAGCGCAGCCGCCTCCTCGAGGACTGCGAGGCAATGCACCTGCGAGAAAGCGAGCGCGACGCACAGATTGCCCTGCAGCACAGCTCGGAGCAGACGTTGCAGCTGCGGAAAGAGAAGGACGAGCTGCGCAACGCATACGAGGAGCTGCAGGCACAGCTCAACGGGATGGAGACGGCACTGCAGCAGCAGACGGCGCGTGAGGGTCAGGAGACAGCCTCCTTCAAGAAGTCGTTCAACGACATCATGAAGCAGCAGGCGGGCGAGGCTGACGACCTGCGCAGGTCACTCGCAGAAGAGCAGGGGCGCACAGCAGAGCTGCGCCAGCAGCTCCTCACACAGACAAAGCTGGCTGATGAGCGTGGACTGTATGCCGAGTCAGGGTGGGGGGTGGGGTGGAAGCGTTGCAGCAAGCCCGAAATCAGGGCGTCGGGACAGCACGCTTGTTTTCTTCTTGATTGTCTCAACCCACTTCTCACAACCCACAACGATACCACACACTACAGGACAAACCAAGAGTTGGACCTTCATGTCAATGCTCTGAAGGTCGAGAAACACGAGCTGGAGACGCGCCTCGCCTTGACGACTGTGCAGGTGAACTCCGCAAAGAGTGAGTCGCAGGAGCTGCGCAAACTCATCGACAGGGTATGCCTCCTAGGATTGCTTTCAGCCAGGCAGGAAGGGCACGCTCCATTTCAACTCCCCCGCACTGACCCACCCCTGCCCCCCCCGCAGATGGACAGCGACCGCACGGTGTTGTGCAAGCGCCTGGAGGAGGTGATGAAGGACAAGTGCGAATACATGTCTGGGTCAGTGAAGAAGCACAACGAGCACGTCACTGCGCTGCAGAGCAAATACGAAGAGCGGGAGCTGTTTCTCGCGAAGGAGATGTCCCAGCGAGAGGCGGGGATGCGGGACGGGATGCTGAAGTTTGCAGAGCACCTGCAGCGCCTCTCCGAAGACTACCTCGGCAGGCAGAAGGCGACCTTCCACAAGCTCCAGATCCAGACCACAGAGGAGCACAAGAAGGACCTTGCCGCGATGCGCGATGACCGGAAGCACTCTGACGAGCGTCACGCGGAGGAGCTGGCAGCACTGCGTCGCGAGATTGAGGAGACGCGCCGCGCGGGTGACAAGAAGGTGGATGAGGCACAGCGCGACGCCTCGGAGAAGCTGACCCAGGCCAAGCAGGACAAGGAGCGCGCCCTGCAGGCTGCGCATATGGAGGGCAAGGCCCGCATGGCGGAGGTCGAGAAGCAGCACCGCATCCGGGAGACGAACTTCGAGAAGAAGGGCGCCGAGGATAAGGAGCAGCTGATGACGATGTTCTCCCGCGAGTTGACGAAGATCAGCGACGAGCACCGCAAGGCCGAGCGTGACTTGGAGCGCCACCACCGGGAGCGGGAGATGGAGCTGGAGAAGCATGTCAAGTTCAGCAGACCCGCCGCTGCTGCTGTCGACAGAGCTCCGGCGCGGGACACAACCCCAGCCTCAGCCGATGCCAAGGATGATATCATGGAGAAGTGGGACAAGCAGCGCCAGACGCTGCGCGACCGCCACGAACAAGCGAAGAAGTCGCTTCAGTAATCGCAGTTCTCCCGTGACTGTACCATAAAATGTCGGGCCCCTCTCACATTCCCCAGGCATGATGTGTGGAAGATTCTACACGTAAACGAGCCAAGTGAGAGTGTGTCCCAATTGAGAGAATATCTCGAGGTTCCGTGCTCAAGAGGCACGTGCGTGCAATTCTGTGCTGAATATTGTCCGGATCAAGGCCAGGTCGTCCCAGCCCTGGTGATTCGGGAAGGTTCTGGCTGAGATGTTCGGGTTGAATGGCGGCTCCGCAGATGGCCGTGTCGCCTTTTTAGTTGCCACGTTCGGCAGAGAGTGCGGGTGATGTGTGTATGTTCCTGTGATATTCCCCTCCGGAAAAGAGTGGCCTGCCAGTGGCGCCCGTGTGATAAACCTGTGACTTATCTTGTCCCCACCACCCCCGCCTTGTTGCTTGTCTTCCGCAGATGTGGTCGAAAAGGACGGGCTCACCACGTTCCGTTCGGACGTTGCGTTGCAATCCTTGTTTTTGGTGGGAACTTTCTTCGGCCCCCACGTGGGAAATATCGTGGCGCTGCATCCGGACGACTACCAGTCTGTAGCTCGGAAATGTTCAGTTAGCGCACAGCCCATGATCCAATGGCAGGAAGCAATATGTACTGGTTCGGAAGCAGAGAGGTGAACGAGTGTCATGTGACATGAGGCATGAAAGCATGTCACCCAGGTGGCGATTCCCTCGGGGCGCCACGACGGGTGGAGGGTGACAGCAACGGGCGGTGACCAGGATACTACCGGTCGCCCCTGGACTGTCCCTAGTCTTGTTCATGCTCCCTCTTCCTTCACACTCTCAGCGTTCTGGCCTTGATTTCGAGTGGAGTGTCGCGTCGTCTGTGACTTGGATGCAGAGACTGCTTGCGGTTTGAATACGTGTGGAGGGACTGAAGCTCCTCTGCAGGGCCGGTCGCACCGTCCCTCGCCACCACGGGCACCACCCTCGCTCGCAGTGCAGCACTGTTTGCGTGTTCCGTGCAACACCCACCCGCCCCTCCTACTGACAGGCTGACACCGCTGTTCACACAACCGGCACTGCCCTTCCCCCTACACCGACACCGGGTTCCTTCTTCTCCCGCGCATCCGCCTCCGCCGCCACCGCCCCGATCCGATGCCGACGCCCGCCGTTCCCCGTGTGGCTCGTGCCGCCGCCGCCGCTGAGTGGCGCGCGTGTGTGGAGGCGCGCCTCCGGGCAGCCGCAGTGCCGGCACGGCGCGTTGTGCGCGTGGTGTGCCGGCCCCCTGTCTCGCTGCAGCAGGAGCGGCGCCAGCAGCACCAGCAGGAGCAGGAGGAGGAGTCGCCGTGCTCTTCGTGCCCGGGCCCAGCCCCCCTGACGGCGCCTGCGCCTGCGCATGCGGGTGCGGGTGCAGGTGCGACGCCGACGCCGACGCCGACGCCGACGCCGCCACCGCCGCTGCCGCTGCCCCGCCCCGGCCAGATGCCGGTGTCCGTGCTGTGCGTGGGTCGCGCCGCCGCCGCCGCTGGGTGGCGCGAGTGTGCGGAGGCGCGCCTCCGGGCAGCCGCAGTGCCTGCACGGCGCGTGGTGCGCCGGCCCGCTGTCTCGCTGCAGCAGGAGGAGAGGCAGCGCCAGCGGCAGCAGCACCACCACCAGCAGGAGCAGGAGCAGGAGTCGCCGTGTTCTTCTTCCTGCCCGGGCCCAGCCCCCCTGGCCGCGCCTGCCCACGCATCTGCGACGCGCCGTGCGCCGCCGCCGCCGCTGTCCGTACAGGTGGCAGCGACAGACGCAGATGCAGTGTCCGTGGTGCCCGCTGCTGCCGCCACACTGCCCGCATCCCGCAGGGATCTGGTGAGCGAGCTGCTCACCTGCGACCTGGACGCGTGGGTGCGGCGGGACGAGGAGCGCGTGGAGCGCAACCGCGCCCGTCGCGAGCTGCGTGAGCTGCGTGAGGACGGGGCGTCGGCGGGCGATGAAGATCTGGCCTCAGAGCCAGAGGAGGCGCTGCCGGGGCAGTTCCCCGCAGAGGGCGAGGATGAGGATGAGGAGGAGGAGCTGCTGTGTGTGGAGCGGGCGTGTGCCGGTGCGCCTTGCGTGGCACTGACGGTGACACGCGTGTGGGGGGCGGTGGGCCCCGGGAAGCGGGTCCCGGGGTGCGACGCGGGCGTGTGCCTGCTGCTGCACCCGGGCGAATGCCCGCACCGTGCTGGGGCTGGCGGGGTGCTCGCGGGGACCGAGACCGCGACCGAGACCGAGGCCGCGAACGACGACGACGACGGCTGCTGCACGCTCCCGCCGCGCAATCCCGCTGTGTTCGCGGAGACGTGGGACGGGCGCGGCCGCCCGCAGCACCACCGGGGTTTCCGGCAGCCGCGCCGCTCGCGCGCCTGTGACGGCTCACGGAGGTGCTGAGCTTGCTGCCCGCGTGTGAAGGAATCATCAAGGAAGACTATGAATTACTGTAAGAAGCACAGAAGGGCGCGGCCGCCCGCAGCACCACCGGGGTTTCCGGCAGCTGCGCCGCTCGCGATGGCACAGACTGAGCTGAGCTTGCTGTCCGCGTTGTTTGGGGAATCACCAGGACGACGATGAATCAGGATGTTCAAGCCCCAAGCCGATTCGACATGATGAATTCCAGTGGCGAAGTTGGTCTCCCGCAGGTCTGCCGCATGCCGCGACGTCTCCACCACCACACCCACCCCGCGGCAACTGGGCAACTGGGTGGAGGAGAGGATTGCCTTTGGGCAGCAGGCGGCTGAGGTGAAGGTTGACTCGCTGACGATCAGCCGCGCAGGCTACCAGCAGCCAGCAGCCAGCAGCCGCCGAAGGGCAGGGGTTTTGGTTGGGCAAGTCGGAGCCGGAGCCGGAGCCGGTGCGGCGGAATTCCCGGGGTGGGGTGTGGGGTGGTGGGTGGTGGGTGGGGTGTTGCACGGAACGTGATGCATGGTGTTTTGGTTTTTACGGGGGTAACGCAGAGGTGTTACAGCGAGACACCCTTGATTCGCTGTCCCTCTGCAGTGCTAATCGGCACTTCCCCGAAATCCCATCCGCACACACTCATTTTCCTCAAACGCAACAAACAAAAGGAAATCCATCAGAGCGGTTATAGCTGTGAAGTGCCAGGGCGCTTTTTCGCACGAAACACACACAGAAGTTTTTGCCTGCGATGATGATATGATGATGATGACACTGTGCGTGACGGCAGGCGCCTAAGCACTTCCCGTATCCCCCTGCATTTCCGCCCGACAAGCACCTTGTTGGGAGACACACTTACACGTGCACTTTTTACACTCCACGCCCCCAACGTGCACGTCACCAGAAGATTGGACAAACAAAGCAAAGCAAAGGACAATGTACCCGGCAGTCCTTGTTTTTGCTTTTCTAATTCCGCGGGCTGGGTCTCTCGCGAGCTTCAGCACCCCTGTATTCCCCATCCCCTGTATCGCTGTAATCCCCAGTCATTACTTTCCCTCGCTCCACCCACCCCCACCCCACCCCCACACATACACAAATCAGAACCGTCATGATTGAAATAAAAGTGAAGGTGAAAGGGCACGCAATCAGGTTGTATTCTGTTTCCCATCCCCTTCCCTCCACCTCAGCCCACGCCGCTTTGCTTTTCCAACTCTTTTTCCGCGCCTCGGGTTGCCTGACCCTGGCACCCTGTGGTCTTTCCGAGACCTACCGTACACGAATAATAACCGTCATCACACCGCCAAGTGATTGAAATGAAAGTGAGCGTGAAAGGGCACGCAATCAGGTTGTATTCTGTTTCCCATCCCTTTCCCTCCACCTCCACGCCCACGCCTACGCCGATTTGCTTTTCGAATTCCAACTCTTTTTCCGCGCCATGGGCTGCCTGACCTGGCACCCATTCTGGTTCCCATCCCCTTCCCTCCACCTCCACCTCCACGCCCACGCCGCTTTGCTTTTCCAGTTCCGACTCTTTTTCCGCGCATTGGGCTGCCTGACCCTGGCACCCTGGTCTTTCCGAGACAGGCGCGCGGATACACAGACACAGAAACACAGACTACACGATGCACACACACGCACCGCATTCTCTTGTCCGCAGCAGCGGTGCCACGGATCGCAATGAAGTTCCCCGTCCTGGCTGGGACATATGCTTCCGCGACTCTCTCTACCTTGTTCTGATCAGAAAGCGTCACTCTCCTGCCACTTTCTGCCTGGGGTGGATGATATGTTATGTTATGTTATGTTATGATCTGATCTGATCTGATATGGAATTAACTGAAGTAAACTGAAATGAAGCGACGCGAAGAGAACAAGACAGGGTGATGGTGAACCCTGTGTGTTAAGAGTGCAGCTGGCAGCTCATATGAACTGTGGCTGCACTACTCCACAACAAAATCTCAGATGCAGCGAACCCCTTTGCTTTGATCAGCCAGGGGTCTGATCTGTGATCTGTGATCTGTGTGCGGCACCGCACACGCCCCACCCCGCTATAACTTGAGAGCAGTGAGAGCACGCTGGTTCTGTGAACGCACAGTGCTCTGCTCCTCTTGGTTGCTTTTCTTGTTTTTCTCATTCCGCGGGCTTGCCTTACCTGGCATCCGCTGGAATCGGTATGTCGCGATCCTTTGTCGCGCGCACATCCAGTTACACGCCCCCACATTCCATTGCCATCAGTCTGATGGTCGGATGGAAGTTGCAACACCCCCCTCGAATATACCCGTCTAGAGATTAGAAACATTGCTGCGTTCCGCAGTCATTTTGTTCTCCCGTTCCAGTTCCCAGTTCCCAGTACCCACCTACCCCCTACCCATCTTCGTAAGGAGTGTAAGCAGGCCTGTGCTATGTGCTGTGTGGTTTGTTTTCGTTGGTTGGCGCTTGCTGTGTGACACGTACATCAACGGGGTCACAGCGCAGTGTTTGTGTAAGTGGTTTCTGGCCAGGTATTGGGTCGTCTCGGGGAGGGGGGCAGGGGTGGGTGGGTGGGTGGGTGGGGACTCCAGGGGAGGTTGCTCATGCTGTGCGCATGCATGCATGCGTGTGGGAGAGGCGGCGCCCGTGCTGACCGTGAGTCTCAGTGCGGGTGTGCGATCCCCTGTGCGTGTGGATGCAGGCGTGGGTGTGCGGCAGTGGAGAAGCGGCATCAGAGTCGGCTCAGCAGTGCGAGCGACACTAATATAATCAGGAAACTCTCATCGGGGGCCCTTCGCTGTGCCACTGTACGTGTCTCAGTGTGTGACGTGACAGGCAGTTTAGTGAGCCAGCTCACCTTTTCTCAGTTTCTGTCGACACTGTGTTAGGACTGATCATGTCATCCTGCAACATGTTGGCAAGAGGTGAGTGTGTGTTGTAATGTTGAGGTTAAGTTGCAGTTGCTGTGCGCGTGGGTGGTTGTGGCATGCTGCAGCACGTTGTTGGGAAGTGAAGAGAGGAAGGTGAAAAGCAGCGGCCCCCCACCCCACAAAACCCAACCCTCCCCACCACCAGGACCAACACTTGCGCGAGGTGCAACACTGTTTGCGTGTTCCGTGCAACACCACAGCCGCACCACACCGTGCTGACACAGGTCCTTTTCTTGGGAAGTTGACACAGACAGCAACAGCACACAGATAAATGCAGAGGTGCGGCGGGATGGGACGGGTGGGGGTGCTGCTGGCTGTGGGGCTGGTGGTGTGTGCGGATGCACATGCAGGCTGGGGCCGGGAAGGACGCGGGGCAGACGCAGTGTGTCCCGGGCTTCTGCAGGGGACACCGGCGGAGAACCGCGCACCGGTGCCTTCGCGGGAGGACTACAACAAGGCGCTGAAGGGGCTGTCTGTGGAGGCTGTGCTTGCAGACATTGTGGACCTGCTGACGCAGTCGGAGCGGTGCTGGCCTGCGGACAAGTTCCGTTCGTCTGTGATTGGGCAGTCGTACGGGGGGCTGTTTGTGCGCCTTGCGTGGCACTGCTCCGGGTCGTTCCGCAGCACGGACGGGGCGGGCGGGTGCGGCGGGGGCCGCCAGCGCTTCCAGCCGGAGAGCAGCTGGGAGGACAACACAAACCTGGACAAGGCACGCGCCCTCCTGTGGCCTGTGAAGCAGAAGTACGGGGACGCCCTGAGCTGGGGGGACCTGTTTGTCCTGGCCGGGACGGGGGCAATCCTGCACATGGGGGGCCCTGTGACGGAGGTGTGTGTGGGGCGCATTGACGAGGCAGACGGGAGTGCGAGTGCGCCGCTCGGGCCCGGGGCGGAGCAGCCGCCGTGCCCGACCCCGGGGAACTGCCCGGCCCCCATCGGGGCGGCGGCTGTGGGGCTGATCTACGTGAACCCGGAGGGGTTCCAGGGGGTGCCGGAGCCGGTGCGCACTGCGGGTCACATCCGCGAGATCTTCTCCCGCATGGGGATGAACGACACGGAGACTGTGGCGCTGATTGGGGGCGGGCATGCGTTTGGGAAGTCGCACGGAGCATGCCCCCTCGGGGCCGGGCCCACGCCTGCGGAGCAGCCGCTGAACCCGTGGCCGGGGAACTGCGGGACCGGGAAGGGGAGGGACACCTTCACCAGCGGGATTGAGGGCCCGTGGACGACGGACCCGTTCAAGTGGGACAACGAGTTCTTCCAGCTTCTCGCCAGATACGGGCGCCACTACAGGGCGTACCGTGGGCCGGGTGGAAAGTGGCAGTGGCGCATCCCGCACAGGCCTGACCTGATGATGCTGACGACGGACGTAGCGCTCACATACGACAGGAACTACAACAGCATTGTGTGTGCGTTTGCAGGGGACCTCGGCTACCTGGACGCACACTTCGCTGCGGCGTGGGAGAAGCTGACCACGAACGGCGGGTTCTGGGCAGAGGAGGCGAAGTGCTGGAAGGCGGATGGGCGGTTCACGGCCCCCGAGCTACTTGAGAAGACGACGCCGACCGGTCAACGCTAGGAGGAAACACATGCACATGCATGTTTGTTGTGCTGCAGGGTTCGTTTGTGTTACATGCATATTGTTGTTGTTTTCTTGCTTTTCCGTTTTTATAATACCGTATACGTAAATATTATGGAACGTAAATATTATGGAACGGGCCCATTTTTGGCCGGTCCGTTCCATAATATTTACGTTCCATAATATTTACAGGGCCAGTTGGGGACTCGGTGGTGAGGACGGCTTGCGTCAGGAATCGCGCGAAAAGTGCACGAGTAGGTCCCGTCAGGGACTCTGTATGCCGTCCGATCACCTGGTCCAAGTCCCCGAGTCGCAGAAAGCCCTGTAAATATTATGGAACGAAAAAAATCTGGAACGCCAACCCACCAGCGTTCCAAAATATTTACGTTCCATAATATTTACGTTCCATAATATTTACGTTCCAAAATATTTACGTACCTACCCCCCCCCGTGTTTAAGTCCCCTATCCAAACGTCAAAATCGGGGCCAAGGGGACTTAAACACATCGGAGGGGACTTAAACACGCCTGCCACCTGTTTCCTGAGGGAACCGGGAAGAGGCCGTATTATATCGATTCCGAGGCACATCTGGACAGATTCTGGGGACCTGGGTGCTGGGGCCTCAAACCCCTTTGCCTCTCACACTACTTCAGAGCCACCCTACTCTGCCAAGCACTGCCCATAACCACTGACTTGGGGTGGTCAGGCTGCCAAAGCTGCAGGGCAAGCAACCAAGGGGGCCTGAAGCGCAAGAGATGTCGTGCCTCAGGGGTTGATGCCAGCCCTGGGAGGTGTCAAGCTTTCCGCTAGATGTCCCATGGGAGATGGCATGTCCCCTGGGCCAACCGACGTTCTCCCCTGGGAGACGGGACACACGGCTCAGGCGGGGCCAGCTGGGGGTGGCAGTATGGGTGGCGTGGGGATCCGAGGGCGCTGAGCACTGGCACACTGCGGCCCTCGCCACTGCTAGCAGCCCCGCTGTGCCGCAGAATTGATTCCCGACTCCAGTGCGACAAGAGGGGCTGGCGCACGACCTGCATCGCACACAGCGAGGCTGTGGATGAGGACGAGCGACGTGACCCGGACTGCCCCCTGCGGGGCAGTCCGGGCCACGTGCGGGTATCCGAAGCCCCCAGGCTCCCTCCCTGGCCTCCACACGTGCCTCACATCCTGGTGGTCCGCCAACGGACACCTGGAAAAATCGAGAAAAAATGCCCCCCAACCAAACTACTAGACCGGGGTGTTTAAGTCCCTTCGGGAAAATTGGCCGCCGAGGGGACTTAAACACATCATATGGATAGGGGACTTAAACACGGGGGGGGGTAGGTATACGGTATATGCATAGAGGATGATGGCAGGGCCCCTGCCTCTTTTTCACGCCCCTTGTTTTTTGTGCCTTTCCGCGGCCCGACCCAGTCGTCCGGCTCTTCTGATTTCGGTGTCTTCAGAGCACGCGCGGTTCGGTGTGCTTTCTTTTCGTTCTTTCTCTTCGCTGCGTGGGGTCAAGGGAAGGGGAACGGGAACAGAGAATCATGCACGCTGTGTCAGTAGGCTGCTGACTTGCTGGGTGTGTGTCATATGCGGCAGTTGTCGTTGCACACGAGGCGGCCCGGCCACAGCACAACGTGACATGCCATGTTCCCTCCCGGCACTTGCCCCCAGCTCTCTCCCGCTCCCTCTCCCCCTCTCTGGGGGATCTTCTTCCGAGGGTGCAGGACGGGTCTTTACGCCTGCGAAATGTAGCTTCTTACTGTAGGTACCTTACACTGTAATATTTTATAATGTTTGTGCAAGGGTGTCTGAGCACATGCGGCTCAGTGCATCTCATACCTTTTCTTTTCACGCACACTTGTCACAAGAGAGCAGAAAATGTCACTCCACCAAGCCAAACGTGCTCCGCACACAACTCGCCTCCCCCATCACAGGAGTTGAGGCATTTGTGTGTGGAAGCGGCAACGCACCACAAACAGAATAGTAGTAGAGTAAAGAGCGGCTGTACTGGAGTGACAATTTTTCTCTTTTCTTGCCGCTGTTGCAACAGGCGCGACAAACAAACAAACACGAAAAGGCAGAAAGGGCAGAAAGGGCAGGAAGCTCGAAGCAGAGCGAGCAACACTGTTCCTTTCTGCTTTCCGCCAACCCTAGCTTATGCGTGGGACAAACACAGATGATGTATCAATAACGACTTCCTGTGCAAACAGGTTTACGTTGTTTGAGCTCCTCCTCTTCTTATGTCTTCTCGTTTCTGCTTCCTCTTTTTCCCCCTTGTCTTTTTTACCCAAACAAGCTTGCTTGTCACAACGAAAGAGTCAGTGGGAGCGTCCCCGCGCGCAGTGTGTTTTGAGAGAGCAACACAAAACCACGTATTCACAGCAATGCCCTTCGCAGGGGCCACAGCACACTGCCGCTCGTGGGCACAAACAAAACCCGGACTCTTTTGGTGTGTGTTCCACCTGCCTCTCGCGGTTTTCCCGCTTGCTGGCTGCCACCTTTTCGTGCAGCAGTGGCGCGTGTGTTTTGCTCTGGAAAGTGCTTTTGTTGCGGTTGGTGGACAAAAGCAACCAGGGGGCTTCTTCACACCACGCACTGTTGCACACGTGTTTCAGAAGCGGGAAAGGCCGATGTGCAATGGTCGGTTCTTGTTGTGTGTTTTTTTCTGTGTCCACTGGACCTGGTCCAGTGTTAGCAGTAGATAGCTTTTCTGGGAAGGGGGGGGGGAAAGCCGCGGCCCCGATGGCAGCAGCATTGCGGGAAAAAGAAACACGCCGCGAAGGGACCCACCCCACCCCACCCCACCCCACCCCACCCCACCCCACCCCACCACAAACTTGTTTGAGCACCGTAGGTGCGTAGGGGGGAGTCGTGAGGTCGAGGAAGGACGGGCGATCTGACCTGTCGTGTTTTTCTTTTTACTACCACTTGCAAAACGCAAGGTTGGAAGGGGGGCTGAGGGGAAACACCGCACAACTCACAGCAGGATTTGTGTCTCTTTGTTCCCCGCTCCAGCCCCTCCGCACGCGGAGTGGGATGCGGCCATCGAGGCCGACGCGCAATACCTGGTACTGCAGCTCGAGTCTCGCTGGGTGTCGGGTTCGCTGCATCTCCCCGGGGGGCGCATTCTGGGGGAGGCCTTCGAGGCATTGCGCCTCTGGATCTTGGCGACGGCGTGCGTCGCAGGCTGGGGGCGCACCCCCCAGAGGGAGCTGGGGAACCACCTGCTGCGACAGGTGCTGCTCCAGATTGCCTTCGTGCGAGACAGGGTGCCGCGAGCTGCGATCGAGCGCCACCTCGCCAGGGAGGACGCCACGGCCCACCCTGTGATGCGAGCGGCTGCGGCAGTGGGCCCGGGGGCCGCCCCCCAGACACAACACACACGCCCCCGCACCGCCGCCAGAGCCCCCCAGCAGCGCATCGTGGCGAAGGCACCGGCGAGGGCGCCGGGAAACGGCAGGGCCGGGGGCGGGCGCGCGTGACTGCCCACCTCCCGGCTCCAGGCCCGCCCCCCCCTCGCGCTTCTACAACACCCCGCCCCTCGCCGCCCATCCAACCCCCCCCACATCCACAACATCAACAACATCAACAGCATCAACAACATCAACAACAACGACAACAACTACAACAACACCTCAACAACATCTCCTCCACCCGACACGTCCCTTCGACCCCACCCCGCTCAGCCAGGGCCCGCAACGCCCTTAGGCGCATCCGGCGCCGCCAGCGGGAGAACACCACTCTTTGCGAGGGCGATGATGCGGCACGTGGCCGCTCGGGTCGGGGGTGTGGCGGTGCGCGTCACGGGAGAGGTGGAGGTCGGCCCCGGGGAGGCCGTGGAGCGCCTGCAGGCCGTGGTGGCGGGTATGTGGGCGCGAAGCACTTCGTCACAGAGGCAGCTGCTGTGGGCAAGGCTGGTGCGGTGGGCCAACGAGCACGGCCTAGAAGTCGACGCCGACACCGCCATGCTGTTCGTGCTGGCGACAGGGGTGTCGCCGCAGGGGATGCTGGCCTACGCAAAGGCGCTCTCCGGGACGATGCGCCACCTCGGCCTCGCCCAGCAGCCCCTCCTCAGCCTGGCAAGCGCGCTGCGTGCGGCCGGGGGGGCCATTCCGCAGCAGCAGGCGACGCCGATGCCGAAGGAGGTACTCGTGGCGTGGGCGCTGTGTCAACAGCCGCATCTCCGACTGGCGGCGCTGACGGCGTGGAAGACCGCGGCCCGGTGGGGGGAGGTGTGCACCCTCTCATCGGAGCAGTTCATCGCGGTGCAGCCCACGGAGGTGATAGTGGACTGGCACACCTCCCCGAAGGGCCGTCGGGCCAACCCGTTCACAGCCTCAAAGTGGACGGTGATATGCGGGGACCTGACCCCCTCCATCGCGGAGCTGGTGACGCGCCTGCGCCCCTTCGAGCGGCTGACGGCGGTTTCGACGGCAGATGTGACGGCGATGTGGCGGGCAACACCGGGGATGGAGGCCTACTCGGGCCACAGCGTGAAGCGCGGGGCGCTCACCTTCCTCTTCGGGCTCATCGCGTCGGGAGCGGATCTGTCGGAGATGCTGGTGGGCCGCCTCGCGAAGCATCACGGCGAGAGCGGCCTCTCCAGCACCACCATCCGCTACGGGGGGTGCCCCACGGAGATGGCGAGGGCGCTGCGGACGCAGGAGGTGACACGGCATCTGTGATGGCCGACCCTGAGTCCTTTTGCCGCAAGCAGCGGGGGCTGCACTCGATGACGCGGCGTGCGCACCAGTCGAGGCTGCCGGCGACGGAGGAGGAGCGCCGTGCGCCCCTGCATGTGTCTTCTGTGGCGGAGATGGACGTCGAGGCGCTGCGGGCGAGGATGACCGCCACTGTGAGGCGCAGGTTCGACGAGGTGTGGCGGCTGACGTTCCCTGATGCACCCCCGCCGGGCACTTCTACACCTTCTCCCTCTGAGGGGCGCTCCCGCCCCTCGCATCTACAACAGAAGCATGCGGAGCTG
Source organism: Rhynchopus euleeides (assembly GCA_963210315.1). Lineage (NCBI taxonomy): Eukaryota > Euglenozoa > Diplonemea > Diplonemida > Diplonemidae > Rhynchopus > Rhynchopus euleeides. The sequence goes on along the minus strand of OY723307.1, from coordinate 15,153 downwards.
CTGGTGGAGAACGGAGTGGCTGGACCTGCGTCGGGCCCGGGCCCCTCCCTGTGCGTGCCCTTCACTGTGATGGAGGAGAAGCCGTCGGGGTTGCGGCAGAGGTTCATCCTCTGGACCAAGCAGGCAAACGACGATCTGGAGGAGTCCTACACGGCTCACGTCCCCCTGGGGCACATCTCGGGGTACCTCGACGCGGTGTTTGCGGAGTGTGGGTCGGCGCGGGATTTCAAGTGCGGGTTTTATCAGATCCCCATCCCTGCGCCTGCACGGAGGTTCTTTCGCTTCGCTGACGAGTCGGGGGACTGGTATGAGCTGCTGAGGTTGCCCATGGGCCACTGTTGTGCGCCCGAGCTGATGCACACTTTGGCTGCTGTTGTGGGTGGGCACCGGGACTACGTCCGCCAGGAGTTCTGCACTGCGCCTGAGGTGGGGGTCGACGTCTGGATCGACAACGTGCGTCTGACCGGCCCCCGCACCAGTGTCGAAGTGGCGACGCGGCAGATGGACAAGGTGGCTGCGGCGTGCGCTGCGACATGGAAGCCGTCTGACTCGGTGGACACGGCGACGGTCTACGAGTTTCTCGGGGTGGCATTCGACCATGCTGCCCAGACCGTGTCTCCGTCGGACAGGCTGATGGCGAAGCTGGACAGCGTGGACTGGCAGAGGGTGACGGCTGGTGAGCTGGAGTCGCTGGGTGGAAGGTTGCTCCACGCCAGCGCCATTTCGGGAGTGTCCCCGGGGAGGTTCTGGTTTGGGATCAAGTTCCTCCGCCGGGTGACTAATTTTTTGAACCGGGCGGTCCTTCGGCCGCCTGACCCCGTGCGGATCCCCCCATCGGTCTGCCGGGAGTTGCGACAGTGGTGTGTGTGTGTGGGGGTTGCGCGTGTTCCCCCCCACAGAAGAGTTATTCAGTCCACACCCCCGTCTTTTACTTGCTTTGTTGACGCCTCCCTCAAGGGTTGGGGTGGCGTCTTAATAGATTCCTTTACACAAGAAATGCAGGTCATTGGTGACTCGTGGACCGCAGCCGAGTCCCAGCTGCACATTAACATTCTCGAGGCGATGGCCCTCAACAAAACAGTGCGAGCCCTTCCCCGGTCTGTGTGCGGGGGGGCTGGAGTTCCCCGCTCCAGCCCCTCCGCACGCGAACTGATACTACAGCAGAACTGGATGAACTGACCTCCCCCTCCCCCTATCTCCTTTGTATCCTCTGACCGAGCAAGACTCCCCCCCACCCCACCCCACCCCACCCCACCCCACCCCACCCCACCCCACCCCACCCCACCCCACCCCACCCCACCCCACCCCACCCCACCCCACCCCACCCCACCCCACCCCACCCACCGCCCCTTCTTTCTCGCAATCACATACCTGGAGGTTTGGAGCTCACGGCACAACAAACACACGCGGACACCCACAGGTCCTTTTCTTGGGGACGCCCCGTGTGTGCTGCGACAGAGACGAAGGAGTGTTGCTGTGTTATTTTAGTGGGCATCATCGCGTTTTGCGAAGTCGACACGCTTCTCATTCTCACCTCTGCAAACAGGATTCCAAGCTAACAAAGAAGCCATCAACCCACTGGGCTGCCAGCTGTCTCTCTGCAACGCGATGTTGCGCCTCACCGCCTTGTGATGTCCGCTGGTGCTGTGCATCGTCACCCGCACGTTGCCACCGTGTGGGCAAGGGCGCGAAGCACCCGCTCCTCCAGCTCCACTCCGCGCGCGAGAGCAGACTGCCCCGTGGCACCCGTCAGCCGGTCGTACACCTCCTGATTGGAATCCATCAGACCGCGCATGATGCGGCTCACCACAGTCTCCGACGGTGACAAAATGATGTCACATCGGAGGGGGGGGGCACCTGGCCTGCCTTTGCCGCCCACGCCGCCACCCCGACATCCGCCACCACGTCCGTCCGCTTGCTGCCGACGCCTGAGGCGTGCGACACCCGTCCGACCGACGACTCTACGCCAAGCAACCAAATGTGCTTGGCGAAAACGTCCTTGCGCGTGTCAGGCAGCTTCTCGTTTTTTACCACCTTTGGCGGTTGCCGAGCCTTCACCAGGGCCTTAACTGAGGCAAAAGGATATGCGGGTAGGGCGGGGAACGGTCGGCATCGTGTTCTCTTGCGCACACTGGGGGGGTTTGAGTCCCCCTGCCAAGGTTGCTCTCCCCACCTGTTTGACGTAGATCATACTATGCAAACCCGGAAAATCCTTGAGCTGCCTGCATGCAGATCTGGAGAATCCTTGAACTGCCTGCATGCAGAACTGGAAAATCCTGGAGCTGCCGGCATGCAGATCTGGAAAATACTACAAGATACTCTTTGGCCTCTGTACTGAGTGTTGCATTGGACGCTTCCACCTAAAAACGGGCTCCACCTCTTGCACTTTGCATCCCCCCCCCCCCCCTAGGGCAGAGGGATTTGAGGCCCCCCGCCCCCAGGTTCCCTGCCCACCTGGACGGACCCAAGTGCCTCACACCGGTTCTCTCCCCACCCGGTGGTCCACCTGACGGGCAAGTGCAAAAAAACCTAGGGCAGTGGTGGCAGCGTACGGCCGTACGGTACGCGTACGCGTACGCGTACGCCGTATGCACTTTCTGAAAATCGCGCTGCGTACGCGTACGCAGATTTTGCGTACGGCTGGTATTCCAGGTCTCTCAGCACACAGTAGGCCACCCAGCGGGTGGCTGGGCCCTGGCCTTTGCTCTTGCCTTTCACAGATGATTCCTTGCCGCGCACGTGGCGAATCACTCGCAACACCTGCAAGTACACCCGCAAGCATACTGCAAAAGGTACCACCTCCGACTGGAAGGCTCGAAGGCTGCCCCTGGTACACCTGAGTTCGACTGTCGGATTCGGTGTGCGGCCATGGCCGTCTCCACTTGCCCGTCAGGTGGACCACCGGGTGGGGAGAGAACCGGTGTGAGGCACTTGGGTCCGTCCAGGTGGGCAGGGAACCTGGGGGCGGGGGGCCTCAAATCCCTCTCTCTCATGCGCTCTCTGGGCACAATGGCCTGTGTCTCATCCCATCCACCACCAAACCTCCCAGGCACAACGAGACAAGGTCTTGACACACATCCTCACTTCCCCAGACCCCGACCGCCCTCTTCCATCCCATGACCCAGTCCGAAGGCAAATAAGCGTGAAAGGTAATGCAGAAGGACAAGAATAGCAGTGACGGTGGATCCAGGGAGCCAAATTTCCTGGATTACTGGTGCCATGGTGCTCATGGGGGCCAAAACCAGGGCGATCTCCTGTAGGGATGGCACTTTGACGAGGCTCCCTGGGTCCGCCTATCGGGGGCTCCAAAACGGGCAACGACGGGGGTAAAAAGGGATGAGGCGGGAGGGCACCTGGAGGGGGGATCCGTGACCTGGCAGAGAAGGTAACGAAACGCGGGGCAGAGGGGCATGCAGTGACGGCGGTGGGTCCTGTGAGTTGGGATGCCTATTCCCTGGTGCTGTGGTGCTCACAGAGTGTGGAGGCGGAGGCAGGTGGCTGGGAGGGTTTGCCGGGGTGCAGCGCGGTCCTGCTGAGCGCGGGCTGGCTCGGAGCGCAGTGGGCGATCCTCCGCGCTCGCGTGGCGTGGTGGCCAAGCGTGGCGCAGGCCTGCATCCTAGCGCTGTGGATGGTGGTGGCGCTGGCGGGGGTGGCGGACCCGATGGGGCTGCTGCCGGCGTGGGGTGCAGAGGGTTTCGTATGGATGGATGGTGCAGCAGGCGCAGCAGGCGGATGGGTGCTGGAACTGTGCGGTGTCGCGAGCCCGTGGCTGCTTCTGGGGGGCGCGCAGCTGAGCATCTGGTGGCTCTTCGGGACACGCCGCCGGAAGGGCCGCCAGCCCAGACGCAGGTGGCGGGCGCGCCGACCGGGCAGGGCAGTGTCGCAGTGGTGGGTGGGAGGAGGGCGTCTCCTGATGCGGCGGTCAGCCGTCATGGGGGTGCGGGGGTTCCGGGAGCCGCAGTGAGGGTAGCGTGATGTGCCCCGGACCCGGACTGGGCGTGAAGTGCGGGTCTTCGGAGTGCTGGAGGCCGCACGGACCACCTGAGGAGGCCCTAGCAGAGCTGCGAGGGGTGGGTGTGCGAAGCTGCGTGCCAGGGGAGAACCTGGAAGTGTCAGCTGGCGCGCTGCAGCGGTGGGCTGACACGGGGGAGTGCGTGGTGGTGTGGGTACAGGGCGGGCAGCAACCGGTGGTGTACGCAGCGCCGTCGTACCGGGCCAAAACCCGAGCGGCCCTCAGACGGTACCCCAAGGTCGTGCTGGCCCCCTCGGAGACGGGAGTCGCCTGTGCGGTCACGTCGGAGGCGCAGGCGACGAGGCTGATGGAGAGGGGTTTGCTGGTCTGGGACGGAAGCGCGCCACGCCTGCAGCTCCCACCGGATGCGTTGCGGGGCGGAGGCAAGGGGCCGGACATGCGGGATGTCGACGCCTCCCTGCCGGCAGGGGCCTCACGAGTCCCGAACGCCTCCCTGAACGACTGCGGGTATCTGGCCCTGGGATACAAGCAGGGTGACGTTCAGGGGGTGCGGGAGACCATCGCGACCCTCGCGACGCAACAGCCGAGCCTCCGGAACATGCTCGGCACCGCGGAGGCGTACGCGGGGTACCTGGCTGGAGTCCGCGGTGAGCGGCACATGGACCACCTGACCCTGCAGTTGGTGGCGCGTCAGGGGAGGTTCCAGGTGTTGGTGGTGCAGCCGGGCCAGCCCAACCTCCTCATTGGACCGAAACCGAAGCGGCCGAAGGCGGAGCGGGGGCCGGGCAAGGTGTCGACGAGCCCTGTGAAGGTAGTGGCCCTCGCCGGAGGACACTATGAGCAGGTGCGGATCGGAGACACGGTCCGGGAAACCGTCATGGCGCAGCTGGAGGAGGGGGCGAGGAGCCCCATTTTGACGGCGCGCAACGCAGTGGAGCAGCCGTCGGAGAGCAGTGGAGAGGAGGACCTGACGGGGAAGCTGGTGGACGTCCCCACCGCCGGGAGGTGGTGCCCCATCGACTCCTGCAGTCGGTCACTGGTGCAGGGTGGGGCCCCCTTTGCATCGAAAAGCTATCTGACGCCGCACATGGATGGGCACATGGCGGAGGGCTGCTTCGGGCCGCACGCCATGCAGGAGATACTGCGGCAAGCGGGACTCAGAACATGTGCGGTGTGCAGCAGAGTGATGTCGCTGCTGGCCTCACGCAGGAAGGCGGAGGAGGTGTGCGACAGGTGCCACCCGACGGTGCAGGAGGAGGAGATAGGGTCGCCGAGCAGCGCACAAGGCCGCTACGAGGGTCTGCCGTCCTGGGAGCAGATTGCGCAGGCGGATGTGCGGACGTGGGAGTCGGTCCCCAAGGAGCTGCAGGGCGAGTGGGCGGGGCTGTTCCGGGATGCGTGCAGGGAGGTGGCGACGACGCAGACGGACGGTTCCTGGCGAGTGCTGGCGATGCTACCTCTGTTGGTGCTCCGCAAGGAAAAAATGGGCAAGTCACGCAAAGCCCAGACGCTTCGACAGCGACGGATGATGCTGGGACGCTTGCGCCAGGGCGAGTTCGCCCAAGTGTGGGCGGCCGAGGCAGGGAAGAGGCAGCCGGCGGGCCCGTCACGGGCGTCGAGGGGTTCGCAGGACCCGACGGAGGAGCACCGCCGCTGGCAGGGACGGGTGCAGAAGCTGACGGCGCAGGGCCGGACTTCGGCAGCGGTGAAGGCGCTCACCCCGGAGGCGGTGGCGCCCAAAGACACCGACACGCTGAAGAAGCTGAAGGCGAAGCACCCGGTCGGCAAGGTTGCGCGGTGCAGCAAGCCGGACGCGACGCTCTGTGACGCCTTCTCGCCGCTCCAGGTGCTGCAGGGGGTGAAGGGATTCCCCACGGGTTCTGCAGGCGGGGCTCTGGGCCTACGACCGGACCATCTGAAGGCGGCGGTGGCGCACCCGACGGCGCGGGCCCTCCCGGCACTGACCCACCTCGTGAACGCCATGGCGCGGGGTGCGGCCCCGGCGTCTGTCCAGCCCTGGTTGGCGGGGGCAAACCTGACAGCGCTGAGGAAGTCGGAGAAGGAGGTACGGCCGATCGCGTGTGGCGAGTCGTTGAGACGGCTCGTGGCCAAGCTCCTCGCAGCGCGCCACCGGGACGAAGCGAAGGCTGTTCTCCTCCGCAGTGGGCAGGTTGGTGTGGCGGTGCGACAGGGAGCGGAGGCGGCGACGGCTGTGACGGCCAACTACGCGGCCAGGCGGCGGGGGCAAGACGCGTGCATCCTGAAAGTCGATTTCACCAACGCGTTTAATGCGGTGGATCGCTCAGCCTTCCTGAGAGAGGTGGAGCAGAAGTTCCCGGGGATGCTGCCGTGGGTCGCATGGTGCTACGCGAGCCCGTCGAAGCTGCAGTTCGGGAAGGAATGTGTGACGTCGTCGTGTGGGGTGCAGCAGGGTGACCCCCTCGGCCCACTGCTCTTCTCCCTCGCGATCGCCCCCGTGGCTGAGGAGGTGAAGCAGATCAAGGGGATACACGGGGCGGTGTGGTACCTCGATGACGGGGTGATCATGGGGAGCGGATACGCGGTCGGCCAGGCGTACCGGCTCATCGTCGAGCGGTGCAAGCACTTGGGTCTGCAGGTCCGTGAGGACAAGTGCGAGCTGGTGGACCTGAGCGGCAGGGGGACGGGGCATTCCGTGCAGGAGTGGGCTGGATGGGGACTGAAGGTGGTCGAGAAGCCGAAGAACTCGCCCATCCCGGGCATCAGGTGGATGCGGGACGGCAACTTCGAGCTGCTCGGAGCCCCGATAGGGGATGCGGCGTGGTGCGAGCAGTTCATGTCGGAGCGGGTGGACCAGTTTGTGACCTCCCTGGACGCCCTCGACAAGCTGACTGACTCGCAGACCGCATTTGCCCTGCTGCGTGAGTGCCTGGGGTTCGCGCGCATGGTGTTCTTTATGCGTGCGATTGGTTTCAAAGGGGTGACGGGCTACCTCAAGAGGTACGACGCGCGCGTGCAGCGGAGCCTCGCGAAGCTTCTGGGCTACGACGACGACTGCCTCCCACAAGAAGCGATGTTGCAGGCGTCCCTCCCTGTTCGAATCGGAGGTCTGGGGATACGCAAGTCGGCCGACCATTGGCATGCGGCGGCGCTGGCTTCGAGTGCGGGGACCGCAGCGCTGTGCCGACGGCTGGACCGAGACTTCGTGTGGGATGCAGAGGGCTGGAGGCAGACGGCCTCCTCGTATAACGAAATGGTAGCTGAGGGCTGGCGTCTGGACACCGAGGCACCTCCGGAGAGAGCCCCCGAGCAGCGCTCGCTCTCGCTGGGCATTCTGGAGAGGTGGTACAACGCGCTGATGGATGAGGCGGATGCGGTGACGCGGGCCCGGATGCAGTCTCTCCTGCTGCCAGGGTGCGGTGCGTGGCTGACGGGAAACCCGGCTCGCTGGGAGGCGATGCCCCCGCTGCCGTTCCAAGCAGTGCTCAGGTATCGCTTAGGCCTTCCGCTGTACGAATCGCTGGCGCGGTGTGAATGCTGCGGGAAGGATGGGGTGATGGACGCGCACGGTCTGCATGCCACCCTCTGCGAGAAGGGGGGTGGGGCCATCACGCGCCACGAGGCGGTGGCGGATGCTTTGCTGCGAGCAGCGCGACAGGGTGGCTTGAGAGCCGAGCGGGAGACATTGGGTCTGCTGGAGGGAGACAGGAGACGCCCAGGGGATGTCACGTTGCAGCAGGGATTCCTGGATGGTCGAGTCACTGCCATAGATGTAGCGGTCTCTAGCCTCTGCCACACGTGGCCAACAGCAACTGTGTCGTTGGCTTCCGCCCTGCATGTCATCTCGACAAGCAGCAGACACCCCAAGAGCAGAGGTGGAGAGTAGCAGTCCCCCGGTTCGCCCCCGGGTACCAAAAAAAAAAAAAAAAGATGTAGCGGTGGTGAACCCCCTGGCCCCGTCGTTTCTGCAGCTGGCAGCCAGGACGGTAGGCGGGGCAGCGGCGCGGCGGCAGACTACGAAGGTCTGGAAGTACCGCGAGGATGAGGCCGTGCGGACGGGCCGCCTTGCCTTCGAGCCATTTGTGGTCGAGCTTTTTGGGGGCTGGGGCCAGCGGGCACACTCCATCATGAACCGCCTCGTGTCATTGGGGGCAGCCAAGCTGGGGGTCGGGCGGGTGCAAGTGGCACAACAGACGGCCCGCAGCATGGGGTGGGCCTTCCAGAAGGCAGTGGGTGCGTCGCTCGAGTCGTGTGGGAGGCTGTGCACGGTGGCAGGGCAGGGGAGGCAGCGAGTGGAGCTGACGAAGACCCCGGTGATCGACCCCGAGACGTATGTGAAGTTCGGGGACCTGATGCCGGGGGTCGTCATGGAGGAAGTGCCCCCAGACGCGCCGGACGTTGACGAGGATGAGGGCAGCGAGGGGGACGACGCCCCCCCCAGTGACCCGACCCCGCAAGAGGAGCGGGTTTTCGACGCGAAGCTGGCGCAGTGGCGCAGGCGGTGCGATCCCGGCGGGTCCCGGACGGTGGGGCAGTGCGTGACGGGGTGCGCGGCCAGCCTCCCGGCGTGGTACCAGCTGAAGCAGCTGGGTGCAGTTTTACCTCGGGGCAAGGCGGGTGATGGTTTGAGTGCCATAATGGCTGGTCGAGGGGCGCCGTGCAGCCTCTCACAGGCACGCAGACAGGCTGTGGCTTTGGTTCTGCATGCGCCGGCACTACGTCGAGAGGTGGACGACCCGACTGAGTGGAGCCGTCGGATGCTGGCCCCACAGGAGGCAGATGGGTCAATGGCGGAGTGTGCGTGGGCGGACCTGGCGCTGCTGCGGGCGCTGGCGGTGGTGACGCGCAGCGAGATCCTGGTCATCCGTGACTTTGGGGAGCCTGTGTTGTGCAGGCCGGCGCCGGGAGCGCAGGTGGGTGGGCGCTTCTCGTTGTGTGCGGTGGGCAAGGGCTTCGTGCGGGTCGACGTCGACATGGACCTGTCGCAGATGCCCGAGGGCCCCGAGGCAGAGCTGGGCACGCAGATGGACAGGGTGGTGGCAGGTGACAAAGGGGCGGAGTGCCACATCTGTGCGGTTGAGATCCCGCCGCGGGCACGCCACCTCCGATGCGGGCACTGCATGCGGGCCGCGTGTGAGGCGTGCGGGGGGTCGGGCCTACCCTGTGCGTGCCCCAAGATCCAGCTCGTGAAAGCGTCGGAAGCCGGCCGCTCGCAAGGCTGGGCAGCGCCGACGGGCGTGAAACAGGAGATGGAGGTGGACGCGGCGGAAGATCAGGCGGAAGCGGGTGGGACCTCGATTGGGGGGTGTGTGTATCTGGACGGGTGCGCACCTACTCCCCAGGGCACACCGATGGCGACCGACGCAAACGCGGAGCCGGCCTCGGAGGAGGAGCGGCAGGCGCGGGAGGCGAGCAGGTGGCAGCTGGTGCAGGAGCTCGCAGGCACGGAGCCAGTGGCGGCCTTCATCGCCCAGTGGCAGAGCGCCGCCCCCTCCGATGTGTCGCAGTGCCTGGGGGTCGAGGAGCTGGTGAGGTCCCTCCAGGGGCAGGTGCGATGGAAGGCGGCGTACACAGTGGGCGACTGCCTGTTCGACGCGGTCGTCGCCCAGCTACCCATTGGGCTCAAGGTGACAGCGGCCGAAGCGAGGACGCGGGCAGTGAAGGCGGTGATGCAGCACGCAGGGCTCCGCACAATGGTTGAGGGAGGGGAGCCGGAGGTGTGGGCACAGCAGATGAGCAGAAGAGGGGCAGGGCCAGGTCTGCAGTCGTGGGCTGACGAGCTGGTCCTCGGGGGGCTCGCACGGGCCCTCCGAATCACCATTCTCTCCTTCCGGAGGCAAGGCTGTGGCGTCAGGGTGTGGCGCGCGGCGGAGAGGGCGGTAGCAATGGCGGCAGTGGCTTTTGTGGATGAGTCAGGGCAAGCAGACGGCACAGCGGTGGGCCACTTCGTGCCGGTGGTCCTGCCCGAGCCGCTACAGCAGTGGGCGCGGGAGGTGGACACGTGTCCTGTGGGGCAGGACAAGCGCGTGCGAGGGTGCGAGCAGGCGAAGCGGATGCGCCTCCAGGTGGGATGGCAGACGAGCTGCGGCGCGTGCACCACGCCGGTGGGCCCTCGCGGGTGCTGGGGGTGCGGCGAGTGTGGGGTGGCAGTGTGCCTCACGTGCCGTGAAAGGTGCCCCACCGCGTACAGGGGGTGCAGTGGGGCACCCCCGGTCCCCCCTCCGACAGGGAGCCGGGGGCCGAGGCAGACTGGTGGGGACGTGACGTCTCTGGGGGAAGGTTCCAACAACAAACCTTCAGCCATCCCCCAGCAGACGACAGAGGCGCAGACCAGCGGGGCAGCAGAGGAGGCACCCAGAGCAGCGCGAGCATCGGCCGAGGCAGCAACGGCGGCACCGGCAACAACTACGACAGCGACAACGGCGGCAGAGACGACGCCCCTGGGGGAAGGTTCCACTACAACACCTTCAGCCATCCTCCAGCAGGCACCAGCCTCAGCGGCGACAACGACAGCGGCGGTGCAGGAGGCTCTACCGCAGGGGGACTTCGCCTTCGATGACGACGAGGTGCAGGAGGATCTGTCGCAGGAGGACGTCGACGTCGATGACGACGAGGTGCAGGAGGAGATGTCGGACAACGTGGCCGAGCAGTCCGACGGGTCAATGGGAGGCAACCAACAACAGACAGCCACCCGTGTGTCGTGGGTGCGGATCCCTGCGGAGAGGGCGAGGAAGGAGCAGTGGGCAGGAAGCAGTGAGGACGGCACCGCGATGGTGGAGGGCGTGAGGGTATTCCCCTGCGCGGCGATGGCGGCGGCGAGTGGTGCGGCGGACGCGGCGTGTATCCCGGACTCGGCGGACGGCTGGGAAGGGCTGTTCGGCAGGAATGGGCCGCATGCGGGGGCGGCGGCGACGGCACACTGTGTGTTCAAGCAGTGGATCGCAGACAGGCGGGCGGTCGACGCGACCTACTACACCACAGGGGGTCGGCAGGGCTCGCAGGAGGGAAACGCCGAGTACCTGGCCTGCAAGCGGGTCGACTCGCACGCCAACAAGCGCCAGAAGGCGGCCCTGAAGAGGAAGCGGCGTGTGCAACGACAGGAGCGTGACCGACGTGATGGCGGCAGGGGCAGCGGGGACTGTCGTGATCGTCGAGGAGGTGATGGTGCAGGCAGGGGCAGCGGAAGGGAGCGCCGTGCGGGCCGGCATGAGCCGACCATCATGGGCGCTGGCAGGGGGGCCCGCAGATGAGCGGGCATTACACGTCTGTGCGTGGCCCCGCAGGGCGGGGCCGTCTAACGCATAGCATCCTTAACATCCCCACTCCCCCCCCCCCTCCCAGAGTCGTCACGAGTGTGTACAGTTTGAGTGCTCGTGTGATGATTCCCCAGTGTGGATAATTTGCCCTTCGAGCTGGGGGACCAGGTCGACAGCCTGGCCCTCAGCGCCTAATCAACCAAACCAGACCATCTCCCCCCCCCCCCCCCCCCTCCCTTAATAGAGTCCTGCACAGTGTGTATAGTCTTGTCCTTTGGGGGGGTTCGGAGTGCTCAGATGGTGTCGGCCGCCGGCTCGGAGTGGCACAAGCAGAACATGTGTGAGGACCACGGCACCACGGACCCCTGTAATTTCTCTCCATGCATCCACCATTCGACTTGATTTCGCCCCTTCTCGCTTCTCCCCTGTTCTCTCCCCCCGGTCGAGTGGTTTGCAAGGATGGACCGCTCGGTCTTGGGAACCGCTCGACTGGGAAACTCTCGACCCTGTTTTTTGCGCGTTTCCAGCCGTGGGCGTTTTCGATGGTCACCCCTTGGGAGGAGACTGGAGAGGACGCCCAGCCATTGTTGTTCGAACATGCCGAGTACACGGCTCTCTAGCCTCTGCAGCAGATGACCAACAACACGGGTGTCGATGGCTTCCGCCCTGCATGTCACCTTGCTTCTCGCCTCGACATGCAGCAGACACCCGTGAGCAGAGAAAGGAGCCAACTCACAGGACCCACCGCCGTCACTGCATGCCCCTCTGCCCCGCGTTTCGTTACCTTCTCTGCCAGGTCACGGGTCCCCCCTCCAGGTGCCCTCCCGCCTCATCCCTTTTTACCCCCGTCGTTGCCCGTTTTGGCGCCCCCGATAGGCGGACCCAGGGAGCCTCGTCAAAGTGCCATCCCTACAGGAGATCGCCCTGGTTTTGGCCCCCATGAGCACCATGGCACCAGTAATCCAGGAAATTTGGCTCCCTGGATCCACCGTCACTGCTATTCTTGTCCTTCTGCATTACCTTTCACGCTTATTTGCCTTCGGACTGGGTCATGGGATGGAAGAGGGCGGTCGGGGTCTGGGGAAGTGAGGATGTGTGTCAAGACCTTGTCTCGTTGTGCCTGGGAGGTTTGGTGGTGGATGGGATGAGACACAGGCCATTGTGCCCAGAGAGCGCATGAGAGAGAGGGATTTGAGGCCCCCCGCCCCCAGGTTCCCTGCCCACCTGGACGGACCCAAGTGCCTCACACCGGTTCTCTCCCCACCCGGTGGTCCACCCAGGGGATAAGATAGGTCTGGTTTTCCGGTTTTCAAAACCAGGGTTTCCCGGTTCCCGGTTTTCTGGAAAAAAAAAAAAGGTCGGTCTCATTTTTGGCGGTTTTTCTTGTGACTTTGGGACAGTAAAACAGTCAGAAAAAACGCCATAAAAAAATAGAAAGTGACCCCATCGTGATCCGCACAGAGCTCAAATAGTCCAAAGAAGGCAGAGAAGCGGAGAAGAAAAATGGACCTAGCGGATGGCCCGGTGGGTGGTGACCTCGTCATGCAGGTCTCTTCTGTTTTGAAGGTGCACACATGGTGGACTCCAGCCACCATGTCTAAGAGGGAGTCTAAGACTGCAGTCAGGAGGGCTGAGACGAGAACACGAACGACTTTCAAGCAGTCTTGAAGGTCGCCAAGCCTATTGGGGGCAACTAACAGATGAGATTTGTTTGTTGCCTGTCGTCACAGCTAGGTGCCCATCTCCTCGATAACGGAATGTGTGCAGAGATCTCGTGGACCCTTTGGCCATTCTGTCGTGCACCCACTCCACCCACAACGCACACCTGTCACGAGTGGTCGCTCCCCCGTCCTCCTCCACCCTGAAGGTTGAACCCTCAAGGACCAGTGATCTCCTGCTGGCCGGGCTGCGATACAGCGAAGCCTTCCTACTTACAAGCGAATCCAGACTGTAGTGAACAGATGTTCACTACCGTGGCCTCCGGCGGCTGGGGGGCTCCGCCCCCCAGACCCCCCTGTGTAAAAGCATTGCACCAGACCGGTTTTTTGGTCGAGAGTCCAAACTTTCAAAGCAGCTGCTGCGCCTGCCCCACCAAGCAGCCTCAGTACGACAGGACGCGCGCAGGCACCGGGCCTTCTCAGACTCTGGGAGGGTTTGCGCGGGTCGCGCGCGCCGAAGGCGCGCGCGAAAAATTTTCAAAACCAGAAAAACCGGAAAACGGCGCCAGAAAAAAAGTCTATCTTATACCCTGAGTTGGGCCCAACTTCGCTAAAAAAATAAATCTTCAGATTTACTTCGTCCCAACTTCGCCCAACAACTTCGCCCAAGGGGACGAAGTTGGGATAAAAGAAATCTGGGCTCGGCCCCCACCCACCGAAGGGGGGGTGGGTGGTGAAAGAGCCCACGGGATCACGAGGCTCAGGGGATGGGGAATGCACGAGGAAGGAAGTGTCAGAAGGAGACCACAACGACCTTCCCCAAAGTACGATGTATTGCTCCGCCCAGACCCCCCTGTGGCGTATGTCTGGTGCCCAAGTCCTTTCAAGTTACATGAATCTGTCCGTAATGAACATCCGCAATGAACAGATGTTCACTACCGTGGCCTCCGGCGGCTGGGGGGCTCCGCCCCCCAGACCCCCCTGGCAGCCGAACTGTGTGGCACAGCGGCCCCTGCCAATCCACGGGCGTTTCGCTCATAAGCAAGGTTATTAATGCCTCCGGAGGTACTAACAGCCTTGCCAGAAGTGCAGCGATCTGCCCTCTCAAGGAAAGGTAGCCAATGTGTACCTCCCGAGGGGGCGCCTCCCTGTGGTTAAAAAAAATCTCAAAATCCCAAAATCCCAAAATCCCAAATCCCAAAATCCCAAAACCCGCAAACCCGCAAACCCGCAAACCCGCAAACCCGCAAACCCGCAATCCGCAAACCCGCAAACCCGCAAACCCGCAAACCCGCAAACCCGCACTAGAAATATAAGCACCCGTGTCGAACCATCCTGCGTCATTTTTTTTTTTTTTTTTTTTTTTTTGCGGCTTGCCCGTCAGGTGGACCACCGGGTGGGGAGAGAACCGGTGTGAGGCACTTGGGTCCGTCCAGGTGGGCAGGGAACCTGGGGGCGGGGGGCCTCAAATCCCTCTCTCTCATGCGCTCTCTGGGCACAATGGCCTGTGTCTCATCCCATCCACCACCAAACCTCCCAGGCACAACGAGACAAGGTCTTGACACACATCCTCACTTCCCCAGACCCCGACCGCCCTCTTCCATCCCATGACCCAGTCCGAAGGCAAATAAGCGTGAAAGGTAATGCAGAAGGACAAGAATAGCAGTGACGGTGGATCCAGGGAGCCAAATTTCCTGGATTACTGGTGCCATGGTGCTCATGGGGGCCAAAACCAGGGCGATCTCCTGTAGGGATGGCACTTTGACGAGGCTCCCTGGGTCCGCCTATCGGGGGCGCCAAAACGGGCAACGACGGGGGTAAAAAGGGATGAGGCGGGAGGGCACCTGGAGGGGGGACCCGTGACCTGGCAGAGAAGGTAACGAAACGCGGGGCAGAGGGGCATGCAGTGACGGCGGTGGGTCCTGTGAGTTGGGATGCCTATTCCCTGGTGCTGTGGTGCTCACAGGGCCGGGGACAGGGGGTCTCGTTGAGGGACAACACTGAACTGACTCGTCGGGCCGACCGTGCCTGCCGCGAGGGGGAGTTGGGGGGGGAGGGGGGGGGGGGGGGACGGAGAAGGGGGTATTCACAGCACCTGTGTGTGCTCTACTGCACAAAGGCATCTGGTCTAGGGGGGGGGATCTACCTCTACTCAAAACTCTACTCTATACTCTACGTAGTCGAGCGGGGACCTGCTCCTTGCAGGTTCGACCACTCTGGCCCTCACTGGGTGGCGGCGCCTGTCGCGCGCGGCGCGGCGCGGCGTGATCCCTGGGACGCTGTCCCC